>MU225852.1:2572081-2582518 GCA_018584345.1 Thuja plicata | reverse complement strand
TCATCTTGATTCAAACACTTCCCAATTTTAATTGTTCTTTCCACATCATTCTCATCTACTTGAACCTCAATGGTCTCAGTTATTAATAAATTACTTTGTATGGGAGAATCTATTGGCAAAGGGGAAACATCTGATTGATCATGTTCTCCAAAATAAGCTTCATTATTTAGACAATATAACCTTCTCCTTTTATGATGAAATGTAGGTAGATCTTGATAAGCTCCTAAAAAGTCAGCAAGAGCTTCATCCTCAAGAAAAATGTCCAGATTTGGCTTTTGATCCATGTCAAGGAGAAGTGGATTAACCAATTTCAAATGTCCACCACAAATATGATTAACATTAAGAGGAAAGACAAATGGTTTCCTATAAGGATTAAATCCTAACCCATAAGTATAATCACCGCCTTCATTATCCAGGGGTACTTGTATACCTTGTTCGTACTTACCACAACCTTTCCCATTGAATCCAACTTTTTTAAGTAAATGGTAACCAGAACCATACCTATCGGCCATATCGGATTGAGTGAAAGGAGCGGCATATGTCACAATGTCATAACAATCTGGTTTTATTGTCTCAATTGTTTCATCATGAGAAGCAGCAACAAAGTTACTTTTTAATGCCTTAGCAAGCAGAGAGGGAAGAAAAACTTGTTTTTCAAACTCAGTTTGTTCTTTCATTAATTCCAAATCTGACACTTTATATTCTCCTATGAAAGTAGGATTAAAATCCAATGTTCCCCAATCATCTTCCATCAAGGAGGAAGATGGGATCTCATCTTGTTTAACCTCAGGTGGTTGTTCAAGTTTTTTAATTGGTTGTATAGGCTGGGGAACCTTAGCATATTTTGTGTTTAAACAGGGATTTGGTTCATCATCCACATGTAATGTGTACATTAGATTGTTGTATATGAACCTAACCTTGCGATGAAGAGTAGAAGGAACCGCATGCATAGTATGTAAGCAAGGTCTTCCTAATAGAAGGTTATAATTGAGTGGTCCCGGCATAACATGGATAGGAGTGTAAAGAAGCACATGACCAACTTTAATGGGTAGTGCAATAATTCCCAAAGTTTTCTTTGCAATATTATCAAATCCATGAATAGGAATATTATCTAGTTGAATAATTGTAAGATTGGATTTAATTGCCTTAAGCATATCCATGCTACAAACATTAAGCCCAAATCCATTATCAATCAATGTTCTGCGAATGATACTCTGATTAATAGAGATAGAAACCATAAGAGAAACATATTGATTCTGCACCTCAACCGTAGGTAAATCTTTGTCAAAAAATAGAATAGGAGGTACAGAAGGCATAGTATGCATGCACTTCAGAAATGAATTAATGTTTTCTTGATTAGGAGGCATGGCAAGGAGAGTAGATAAGGCTTTTTGCAATGCCTCATGATATGTAGGGGAAGTTTGAAGTAATTCCCATAAAGATATCTTAGTGGGAGTGGCGCGTAATTGTTCCACTAAATCATATTCCTTAAAGGAAGAAGGTAACCTAGGTGCTTGAGGAAGCACGGGTTGAGAAGGAGGTAAAGTTTCTGGGACAGTAGGTTGAGGATTATTTTGTGTGCGATAAGCATGCAAAATAGAATCCATGTTATCAAAGAAATCCAAGGGATCTCTGGGTTTTCCTTTAATAGTTATTTGAGGACATCCTTTTACCGTCATCAAAGGTTTGGGAAATAACATTTTAGGTGTCTCGATATTGCAAATAGAGGAATATGAAGGTAACCATGCATACACTCTATGGTAAAAGTCAATTGAAGAGGTTGTGGAGGAGGATGAAATAGGAATGGGATCCATGGGGATCTCATTTGAACCATTTGTATTCTCACTTCCATGTACCTCATTAAGGGATTTATTCTTTTGTACAACAAAATCCTCATCAAAGTATTCAAAACAAAAATCATACATGTTGAAACACTATAAGCATGAAAAATGTAAATGTTTTTGTATTTTTAAAGTAATTTTCGCAATTTTTATGAAATTTGAAATATAAATGCAAAAGCATAAAAGAAAGTATACTTCTATATGCATGCAAAATCTAATATGAAATGTGAATCTAACACCAATGAAAAAGAAAGAGTTGTCTATCGCAGGTTCACCAAAATGTAAGGTATAAAATTTTGGCACAAGAAGGATTCCCTAAATAAGATTTATGCAATATAGTAAAGTGAGATCCTAAGGCCAAATTTATGTTTTCTTACACTTAAAAATTATGATAAAATAGCTTGCGGAAAACATAAGAAATAAATGGACAAGATTCCTACCTCATAACATAGCAGATCTGGAAAACTCATTTTCTGAGGTCTGTATTGAGTTTCTAGAAAATCTGGCAGTTGATACTGAACTGAAACGTAGAGACAAACAAAACCCAGAAATTCTTTTCTGTTCCAATGTCATCTTATGAAAAAGGTAGACCTTGACCCATAAATCTCAATCCTAACCCAATAATGTCGACCCTAACCTACACAGATCTGAAAGTGACTTTGTTCGCGTCGTCTGAAAGAAAATTGAAAAGGGTATCCAGATCTGGTCTCTGATCTTCTATTCTACACCTGTAACTCCCAAAAATAGCACCTGCAAATATCTAAAAAGAGGGATTTTGGGATGGCTATATAGGGTTTTGCCTTATTCAAACCCCTATTTCGGTGATCTCCACCTCCACGAATAGCTGAATATAGAATGTAATGTGTGTGTGTATTGATCTCTTGAAGAGAGCTTGTAAACATGCAATATCAAGATCTAATCTTCTAGATTAATAATCCTAACATAACATAAAAATGATAAAGCAATGCATAGATTTGAATATGAAAAAGAAAGCATACCAAGCCCCCAAGGTTAAAGTATTCCTATCAACTCACAATCCATAATTTCTACCCCATGGTAATGTCCTTTGAATGCTTGAATGTGGAAAATAGTAGATCTAAAGAGAGAGCCTTCTTGCTTCAATGAAGATTCACCATAGATTATCCTTCAAAATGCTTGATAGAAGATGATGATATGTCCACCTAGCTTGTCATTTTATATCATCCTCTTGCTTGTTTGCATCATTTCATCATGTCATCTCCTGATTTCCTCTCATGATCAAATGAAGGCAAAAGAGAGTGTTTATATAGAGATTTCAACATAGGCCTCCTAGGGAAATGCAAGGGATCCAAATTCAAATTTCACCGTGAATCATGGTCCAATCACATTTTCCAACTAAGGAGAAAACATATTAATTCAAATATTGGAGAAAACACCCCCGCATTTGAACCCAGGGACCTATTTTAAGTTCTGGACCCCGATAAGTTCTAGATTTGAAAGTGGGGATCAATATTTGGCAAAGGTCTATGTCGACCTTGACCCTAACCTAGGTCAGGGTCGACCTCAACCCTGACCTGAGGTTTCAGGTAGGTCATCAAAAAGTTACAGAAATATTTCTAGATCAGTCGGGGACCTAGAAAGGTAGGGGAATGTGCCATAGTGTTTAGGAAGGCCTAGGGGCCCACAGAGAGAGTAGGATGAAGCCTAAGAGGACCAATACATAGGTCCTACCTAGAGATAAGAGCCATGGAGAGAGAAATCTAGAAGAATCCACAAGATCCTAACCCTAATTTCATTTACATACGTATAATCAAGCACAGATGCAAGTCTAATATGCCAACCATACTAAATGAGGGTGCTAAACCTATCAAAATGGAAGTGCTTCCATTTTAAGATGATACACATAGTTTGGAAAACCCTAACTCCAACACAACCCAAAACCATAGTCCAGCTAAGGTAACTCCATCTCTATACTTGATCACAACTCATAACTGACATGACCATACCCACAGCTCGAGAAGGCTTCCATTGTTAGGATAGAATACTATTGAGCCCCAATGCCTAAGTTGGGGTTGTATTTCTAAACCTCAACAACTAATCAAGATTACAAATATTGAGCTCATGTCTTAAAATTATAAATTATATGTCAAAATTAATATAATGTGAAAGAAACTTGAAACTTAAATATTTTGATAAAGTTTAAAAATAAACTCAAGAATATGTCGACTGGCAACCAAAAGCTTATAAAAAATATAATTTAAGTTTCAAAATCAAGATGTAACCACACTATTGTCATACAGCCTGGGTGGTATAGTTATTGTAATATTAATGTATGATGACATTTTGTAAAAATACTATTTGTAGAAGATATTCATCTAATATGCATATATCAGGAAAAACTAGTTAGTATTCAGGATCACGAAAGATAAATAATTTAATGGTGCAAAGAGTGGTCAATTTACTTATTAGGAGTTAATCTTCAAAGATGATTCAAAAGTTAATAATAATAATAATAATAATAATAATAATAATATTATTATTATTATTATTATTATTTAATAATAATAATAAATTAAATGTTATTAGATTTTAATGTAGATAATGTAGGTAATAATTAAACATGTGAGTGTTAGTGATTTATAAGAAATGTGTCTAATAATGTTTAAACATTATAATTACATATAAGTGATGCCTTTAATTACAAACCCTACATATAATATTGAAATCCTATAGCACACTATCTAGAATCTAATAATAATATTCCACAGGAATGATGCAAGAAGATACTCTAAAATTCACAAGTGCGCAAATTTTAAAATTTTACATAATCTACTAAAAATAAATTTTCTTTAAATGATATAAATTTATAACAACCCTCAAATTCTATTACATCATTCAAATATTAATATATTTATATTCCATGTGATCCTTGCATTTCATATACATATACGCTATTGGGATTACTGGAATGGTGTACTGAGAGGGCAGGGGTGAATCGGTACCTCTAAAACTTTTATGTGATTAGCCCATTAACCTTTGTGTCATCAGATTTGTATATTCACCAATCTATCTGTTCATCTTTCTTTATGGATGTGAAATCATAACATAATTTCTTTACATGTGTAAGCATTCAAGAAACATACATGAAAGTAAATAACACATAACACAAGATATGATATAGCAAAAAACTCCTGTTAGGAAGTAAAAACTACGGTGGGGATGTCACCCACAAAACTTCACTATCTACAGATAAGAAGGGAGCCAGTTAAGGTTTACAATTTGATCACTTATGATGATCTACCCTGTTAGGAGTATTAGAGTGGAGACCTATTAGGACCTACTTTGTTTTAAGCTTTAGCAACATCGTTAGGTGTGTACTCTGTTAAGAGATTTATCAAGAACTTTTAAGTCCACCTTCTACTAAAGTATTTTTGATGTGATGCACTTGTTAGAATGCAACTACATTATAAATGTTGATCTGATAGTATATGCAATCTCTAATCTCTGATTACAAATCCTATAAACGTTACAATGTATATGTAATCACCTTGAGTGATTGAATGATACCTTGTCTCTGCTCATCAGTAGTCTTGTCTTTGTTCTTGAGAACTGATATGATCTGTTTATGAACTTTGCATGAATTCACTTCTAATTCTTAGATGCTCTTCATGGCTACAATCATTTTTCAACTCTTACTATTACAAATGATTGAACATCTATATATACTAGTTTTTATTTCCATTCTTGATTCACGCTTTTCAAGTTAACTCTAGATTCAAGGTTTAAAACTTGACCTTGATCTTCAGTTAGTATGTTTTTGATCTATTAAGATGCTTTAAAACATTTACAATATACTTTCTTGACCCTCAAGTAATTATTTAAAACAAATTAAAACTCTATAAATAGAATTACAATGTTTTATCTGACGTGGAAAGTCAGATCCACTTTTTGCGGGTTCTGTAACTAACTGTCGGTTCTGATGCTCGGGCTGCTCTATCACTCTGTCAGGTTTCTTTCATTATTTGCTTTGTCAGGCTTCTTCTCCTTCGATGTCCCTATATTGAAATTTTCATCAGGATCCTTTCCTTTTCTTCTTTGTTGACGATGTTCATAAAGTTGTATCATCGGTTTAGTGATTTTGGATCTATCGGTGATGTACCAAAAATTGTTTTTTCGGTGATGTCCTTTATGCTTTGTCATCGGTTCAATACTTGAAAGTGTTCATCGGGTAATTCTATACTTAGCATTTTCATGACAAGCATTGTCATCTTGTCGAGTATGCAGTGTGTTATCTGTTGGGTATGCCTATACCAATGACCTTTATCATGTTTTTCACTTAAGTATACTAATGGAAAAAATTTAATGTCATCAATCTCCCCCTTTGACATTAGTATCAATAACTGATATGTGCAACATACTTAATGTAGTAGTATGTACACTTGTGTATACTTCATCCTTATTCATTTTTCTTTTAGTCATGAAATGACTCCCCCTATGCATATGCCAGTAAGTGTAAGTTTATGTACATATAATTGCCTTCCCTTTATTTGTTTCCTTTTTCTAATATATGATATATTGTACATATTTATTTTTACATATCTATTCCTATTGTACATACAACATACATATCCTTTTCCTCCTTTTTTTATAATAAGGGCAAAGGTACTTACAACTTATCAAAAATGTGGGAGTGTGAGGCTTTGATTTCCTCCATCATCTTCTCCCATTTCTCCTTTAGTTTTTTGAGAGCCATGTGCTCAAGTGATATCCTCACATGCATATCATAGATGTTGTCTACCACAGACATCTCCAGGGTTGAGGTCAAATTACTTGCATATGTAAAGTGTTGTTACAGAGTAGTGAGGTTTGGCAATATGTGAGCCTGCAGCTCGGTAACCTCATTCCTAAATTGTGTCTCTGCATCCCATATCTCTTGTCTTAACATGTTTACCTCTATGATCTTTTCATGATGAAACTTTATTGCATTTTCATTATAGGTTAAACTTTGTGCACTTGTTTTCATATCTGAATCTAATTGGGACAGCTTTTCACCATTCTATTTTGTGAAATCGTCAAGTGTGCACAATTTTTGAACTAAGGTAATAGCTTCTGGAATCATTGGTTCTAATTGAATTTCTAATTCAGAAAGCTTTACCTTGTTTTCTATCACTTCTTGGCTTATCTTCTCAACTAGTTTGAGTTGATACTTTTTTCTCTGCCCATTCTTCCATTGCCTTCTTTGCATCTACATTTTGAGTGGTGATGGCGTCGGTAAGAACTACAATTTTTTCCATGACTAATATGTCATTTTTAACTTTTACCTGAGGAACAAGTTGATGTAGTATATCCCTAGCTTTTTCACATGCTTGGGCTTCCCTATGTGCTTTTCTCATTTTCTCTTGTAGGGCTTTTCTTTGACATATCACTCCAAAATTTTGGAGTGTTTCAGTATCTAAAGTTGATACATCCCACTTGGGTATTTTGATCACCTCATCAATTGTTACAGCCAAGATATATTTCTTTATTACTTTCTTGTTCTTTTTTTGGAAGATGGATTGGTGAACTACCATTTGTAACTCTTGAGATTGGATTGATTTGGTAGGTGAAGGTCGAGAAGATGAAGCTTCCTGTTGGTTCTATTCAGAGTCCACCTGTTGGTTGTGTGAAGATGTCTCTTCAGTGGCCTTGGGTGTATAAACATATTTTTATTCCTTTTCCTTCATGCTATCATCTTTCTTAACTTCTTCACTCTTTTGTTTTTCTTCATTCTTTCTCAATGTTTCATCCTTGTTAGTATCTTTTCCTTTGTATTTTTCAATAGATAACTTTTGTTGAGTGTCGGTTGCATCCTTCATCTCTGCGTCTGTATCCTTTTGTGTGTCTGATGCATCTTTAGTTTCATTATTACCCGTGTCCTTGGGTATGTTATCATCTTTCTTAGATGATTTCTCCTGACTAGAGTTAATTTCAATAGCTTCTATCAATATTTTCATGTTGGTCGGAGTGTTTACCTCTGTAGTGTCAGGAAGTTTGTCTTGTCTATTGGTATCACCTTGTGCAACAGTGACATCTTCATCTTTTTACACATCTTTTGCAGGGTATTTTCCTATAATGTCATTAATTATATTATCCAACCATGTTTCATCATTGGCATCCTCATTTATGTTACCTTTTATTTTCAATTCTTCTTTGGTAACCTTTGCTTCATTATCCAAGTCAATATGAGTTGGGCTTGGTGGAATTTGGCTTTCTTCACTCTGAGTTTTGTCAAGAGTAGTCTCAGTCCATACCTCATCTACAACTTTAGTATTTTTGAGGCCTCTTGTATCACTCTCTTCTATGTCCAATTCAACTGATGAATCATTCGGTGCATATTTGATGATGATGTGTTCTTTTTCCGAGCTAGCTTCCTGAGTTGGATTTTTGAGTACTTTCCACTACTTCATGATGCTTTCCTGATCTAGCTCAATTAGCTTCCCTTGAAGAAATTTGTATGCTCTCATTTTGGGTGAGAACTCCTTTGCATATTTTTTCCTCATTTCATCTATATCTTCCTTCTTTGATTCAGAAGGCATAAGAGAAGCAAGTACTCTTTCTCTTATCTATTTTTTCTTGATGAAGTGCAAATATCTATCTTGCAAAAAATCTATCTGATAGTTCCTTGGGTACTTCATATTCCTTGAATTGAAGTTGAACATAATTATGTTTTCACATTTTATCTATTATAGCTTCTTAAATTTTATTTTGATCCTTTGGATCAAGTTTGAACTATTTCTTAATGTTAGGATCTGAAATAGATTGTGATTCTAAAATGTTTTTACATATTTCATCAATGGTTTTAGGAATCAAGGTTTCTTTCCCTTTTTGTACTTCAATGTCAGCTTCATCCATAGCTGAGTCATCTAGATCTTCTCTTGTTCTATTTAACTTCCTCCTTTTGGTTTTTTTTTTCCTTTGGTGAGACTATTTTCCTCTTTTAGGTTCTCACTCTCCCTTTCTTCAATGGTGAAGGAGTTGCTTCCTTTACTATTTTTCTTGTTGTCCTTGAAGCAGCTGTAGTCCTTGATTTCTTAGGTGGAGGAGGAGGTGGTGAATCTAACTATGTAACCTATGAATCACTCTTTTTTGTATCTTCACTGATGGGTGATTTGCCCTTAGTTTCCTCCTCCTTTCCTTTTTTCCTCTTCACCTTCTTCAGTAACTGCAAATTTCTTGGTTAAGTCCTTTACCATTTCGTTCTTCTTGTTTACAATTTTCTTGACAACAAGATCTGACTTGATTTTTGGTTTGGCTTCTTCATAGGTGCCAAATATTGGTTTCTTTTTGTCTAATGGTTCATTCAATAGTGCCTTGATGCATTTTGTAGCTTGCCCTATTTGGATTTCATAATCCAGTGGTGATAGCCAAGATTTTCTAGGTACTTCTGGTTTGATATAAGTAAAATCAATATCTACCATAAAACATATATCATCTTTGTTTTCTTCTATCAAAATCTCTAGTATCCTTGTTCTTGCTTGAATCTTTTCATTAAATCCTTTGAAATATTTATTCATTAAGTCATCAAAATATGTACCTAATGATTCTATGTGCTCACATATCTATATGGTGACTGGTTTTCTTATGTCCCATACTACTTTACCTATGGAAGGAAAGTATTCTTCGAAGTAAAAGAATATGCACATAATAAGAGAACCAAACTTACAAGTGTTTGTCCTTGATGACCTTATGGTGGTCATGTTCTCCTCAAGTTGATTTAACAATATTTCTGCAAGATCCATCTTCTTTCCTAGTTTGATGTTCTTGTAGGTTGTGCTCATAGCAGTGCTTTCTATGTTGTTCATTCTACTGGCCTGAAATATTTTATATCTTACCTCACATGCACCAAACCTGAGTTCCTCATCAGTGATGGTGTTAACCTTTAGACCTCTTTTGTCTGATTTTGCACCTGTTAACTTTTCTACTTCCTTCATAGATGGGTGCTTGTGAGCTTTTGGCTTGTCGGTTGTGGGATATCCAGTAACCACATGATTAACATATTTTGTTATTCATTTAGGCTCATCAAGCCACAATGTTTGGTTATACATTCTACTAAGAACTATCTATATCCATTCAGTCTTAAAAATCCTAGGAAAGTGTAATGCATTTGTCAGACCTTTCACTTCCAGATGCTTGTGCTCTTCTTTTAGGTTTCCAGTGTCATCACATAGTGCCTTATAGGACTTATCTAGGTGTAGATCTCCTAATTCTAATATCTTGCAATGTATATAGGACCTTACATCCTCTACCAGAAAAACCCTAGGTGGGATTCTGGAGAATGCTCCAGAATCATCGGGTTGTGATGCAATTTATAGGTGTTGTAACACCCCAAAATTGGAACCTAATAATCAATCAATTTTGGTGCATTTTCTTATCTTCGAAGTCCTATTGTTCTAGGCAAATCCTTCTCCTAATTGACTTTAATCGACTGAGTTTCAAATGCAGAAAACCCACATTTGCATAAATCTGACATTACATTTAATTCCTAAATCTCAAATGATTATTAGCTAAAATCCCTATGATTAATTGATTTAATCCTAAAGTCCTAAAGTGCTTTTAATTAAATCAAATACACCCTCTT
>MU225852.1:2551917-2562548 GCA_018584345.1 Thuja plicata | reverse complement strand
CACACATTTGCACTCTAAAAATCCTCCGTATTAGAGAAGGTCCGGTTGTTGACTCTCGTTCTGAGGGTACACTACAACAATCACTCCTAATTAGGAGGCAACAAGTCGTCTCAATCATTTGTAGAACAAACAATTCATGTTTGTCTCTGCAAATCAAATGGATTGAATAAGGACTATGTTGAGTTTCTTGTTGGATTGAGAGGTCACATTCAACATTAAACAGGTGTAACTTGTATTTAGGTTCAACACAAGTACTATTGCTAAAAATATTAATGGTTTTCTTCATATTTTGAAATTTAGGGCTTTCCATAATTTAAACAGTGTGATTGATGATTGTACATACTTACTAAATCTCTTTGATCGCTCATGAATCTATTGAGTCATGTTTGAATCTTGTCGAGGTCGCACTTTAATCTATTCTTCAATCGCTCTGCTTAGCTCCTCTTCATTGCTCAAAAATTGCGGGTGTGAAATGAGTTCTTCCATCATGCTTTTATAAATTTTGGTGCCCTAAGTTGTCATTAATTCCCAACAACTTGTCGGTGTACAAATACTGAGTTTGTCAGTTGAGGCATAAATAACATCGTCGGTGTAGGCACAAAGTTTTGGGGTAGCTAGAAAATTTGGTGAATTCACCGATGATTGTTGGTAAGATGGAAATGACAACCTTTGTCAGCTTAAAGACCACTGATGTATGTCAGTTACACTTAGCAACTTGGCTTTTTGTGTAATGCCCGATACATTTCGGTAAGTAGTGTCAACTTTACTGTGTGTGTTCACCGATGCTTATTGGTACCCATTTACTGATGGAATTTTTTTCAATAATATTACAAGTAATGATATAGTGCATCTCGGTAACTATGATGGGAGAGGATTCGAGCAGGAGAGGAGAGGTTTTGAGTGGGAAATATGGGGATTCAAACTGTGAGCAGGATTCTGGCATAATGGTTGCTGGTGCTAGTTCAGGTAGTAGTCCTGGTCAAGTGCCTTTGGTTCTGGGGACGCTTTATTTCCCAGAACTGGATAGGGTGTCAGTCACTGCGGTGGTGGGACAAGTTTTTCCTTCCCTGGGTAGGGGTATCACGAGTACTCCCTCGAAGGTAGCATTAAATGGGGCTCAGCCTATTAGTGAGGATGCTTTAGGAGAAGGGCCCAGTCTGACTCCTAAGGTGATGAATAATGAGGATATTCCTTCTCAGGACCCACTAGTGAGATCAAAAAGTATTTCAGAAGCTGGAGATGCCAAAGTCAACCCTCAAAGTCCAAAAAAGTGGTCAGACCTTGTGGGAGCAAGAAAGGAGGTTGATTCTTCTTCCTCTGAAGAACCGGTTAAAGCTTTTCTTCAGGAGGGAGAAGTTTTAATTTTTTTTCCAGACATAATGGTTGATTGATCTGTTTCTACCATGGAATTTATGCTGGTTGTTAATTTTCTCAGCCCTAGACCTAATATTGAAGCTGTCAGAACTTTTGTTTCAAGGAAATGGGCATTGAAAGGTCATGTGGACATTGCGTCCCTACCTAAAGGATTTCTATCTTTTTCCTTTACTAATAAGGAAGACCAGAATTATGTTTTGTGTGGTATTCCCTGGATGTTTGGTCGGACGGCTGTTGCTTTTCAAAAATGGAATCCTAACTGGATTTACTCTGAAGATTTTTTTAAGGCTATTCCTATCTAGGTTAGGTTTCCTAGCTTGCCTCTAGAATACCGGAATGAGGGATTCTTTAAAGGATTAGCCTCATCTTTTGGGGGAGAACTTATTTCAGTTGACCCTATGATGATGGCCAAGTCTAGACTTGTCTTTGCAAGAATCTATGTCAATCTTACCCAGTTTGAAAATCTTCCTTCAGTTATTAACATTAACTCTAAACTGGGTCAGTGTAAATAGGAGGTGACCTTTGAATCGCTTCCATTTTCTTGTTTTGTTTGTCAAAAAATGGGTCACTGGGCAAAACATTGCCCAAAAAAAATCCTAAGGTTTCCCTGCCGGCTATGGCGGAACCAAAAAGGCAAGTTTGGAAGGAGGTTAAAGGTGTCAATAGTAGTAACAATGATGCTTTGAAGGAGAAAATGGAGTCTAACGTGAGTCCTATATTGGAGGAAGGTGAAATTACTAAACCTGTGTCACATGTGTCAGCCTCTTCTGAAGTATCTGAAAAGGCATCTGAACTTAACGAGAAAATCTAGAAGACCCTTATCCCCTTAGAAACCCTAAAAAATTGGTTGGTTTGGATCTTTCTGATGAGAAATCAGCTCAAATGGTGGTGATGGTTCCTTTTCAAGAAGAGGTTTCTAGTCTAAGAAAATTAGAGGATAAACTTCCTATTGAAGATCTTAAAACTGATGAAGATGATTCATCCTCTATTCCCGATACTCTATTAGGTTTCAGTGATGAAGAAATGAATGCAAGAGAAGAACCTATGGATGGGACAGGTCCCTAGACAGTTCAAAAAGGGAAGAAGTAGAATAGGAGAGAGAAGAATAAGGAATTTTCCACTCCAGGATCCAAGGGAGTCACTACTCGAAGTAAAGCTGATGGAGGACACAAGCTAAAAGTGGATGTTGGATCCCATAAAAAGACCCAAGGTAGATATTCCAACAGAGAAGTCAGAGAGAGAAAGAAAAAAGGATATAGCGGATGGTAATCAACTTACTATTTAGGGAATCTGTACTCTGGTTAAAAAATGAAGTACATATCATGGAATATAAGAGGGTTGAACGCCCCTCATAAACAAGACATTCTCAGGAATCTGGTAAGAGATCACAAACCTGATATTATTTTTGTCCAAGAAACTAAAATGAGTAAAGAGAAGGTGGAAAAAAATAGAATTTTTAAAAATAATGGGGTGGCTGGCATAAGCTTTGAAGGGGCCTCGGGTGGGGTTGTTGTCTTCTGGAACTTGAATAATGTTAGGGGTTCTGTGGTTTTAGAAGAATTAAAATGCCTCATTTAAACTTCTTCCATTTCAAGATGGATTTTTAATGGGTTGCTACTACCATTTATTCCCCCAATTCTAAAACTGGTAGATCTATTTTTTGGAGGAAAATTGATAACCATAGAAGAGTTTTTTTGGATTTGCCATGGCTGATTATTGGGGATTTCAATTTCCCTTTAAGAGACAATCATAATTTTGGTGGAGTGGGTAACTAGAATATTTTGGATGGAAGAATGGATCTTATGGAGTTTATTAATAAACAAGCTCTTTTTGATATGGAGCTCCAGGGTGTTAACTTTACCTAGTCTAATAGAAGGATTGGCCAAGACCACATTCAAGTTACATTAGATTAGGCTTTGATCAGTGGCTGCTAGCTTAAAAAGTTTGGATGTATGCCATCTTCTCTCTCAAAGATTGGATCAGATCACTTCCCTATTTGCTTCAATGCAGATCCAATTACTAAACAAGGTCACCCACCCTTCAGGTTTGAAAATATGTGGGTGGACCATCCAGAGATGGAACATAATATTAAAGACTGGTGGAAGGTTAAAATCCATGGCACTGCTATGTTTAGAATGGTTAAGAAACTTCTCAGTGTAAAACAAAATGTTAAGATTTGGAGCAAAATAGTTTTTAGTGATATTTTTAACGCCAAAAGTCATCTTAAAAAAGATCTGGATATTATTCAGGAAACTATACAACAGACGGGATTAATAGTGGAACTTAGGGATAAGGAGAAAAGCATCCTGGCTAAGACTCATAACATTATTTCCAAAGAAGATGATTACTGGAGGCAGAGATCTAGATCTATTTGGCTCAAAGCTGGAGATAAGAATACTAGATTCTTCCATTTATCTGCCTCTAAACACAGAGCTTCTAACAGAATTTCAAATCTCAAAGTGGAGGATAAGGAAATTACCAATGATAAAGAAATTTCTAAGGCTATGATTAATTTCTTCTCTTCCTTACTTTCCAAAGATCCTAATCTTGACATGGAGAATCAAAATTCTCTTCTCAATAACATTCCTTCCATTATCAATGATGCTACAAATCATGCTCTTGTGGCTATTCCCTCTTAGGTAGAAATCAAGGTGGCGGTCTTCTCTTTTGAAGGTGACAAATCCCCTGGCTCGGATGGGTTTCCTATGTTTTTTTTTCCAAAAATTTTGGCATATTTTTGAAGTGGACATCTGTAATGCGGTTAATGAATTTATTGGCTCTAAATCTCTACTTAAAGAAATCAATGCGACCTTCCTTGCCTTGATCCCTAAGAAGCCTAGTGCTGATTCAGTGGATGCTTTTCGACCTATCAACCTTTGCAACTCTGTGTACAAAATCATTTCCAAAGTTCTTACCTCTTGTCTACTGTCTCTTCTACCCCAGATTATTTCCCCTCAACAAAGTGGCTTTGTGCCTGGCAGGAAGATTCTTGATTCTATTATGAAGGTTCATGAGGTTATCCACTCTACCCAGGTCTCTCTTAATTCTGGTTTCTTTCTTAAGTTGGATCTTTCAAAGGCCTATGACTGGGTGGATTGGGATTTGTTGATCAAAGTTCTTAGATCCTTTGGTTTTGGAGAAATTTTCCTTCAACTGATTTATCAGCTTATTAGTACTTCTATTGCTGCCATCCTAATCAATGGTTCTCCTTCGAGGTTTTTCAAACCTACCAGGGGCTTAAGGCAAGGTGATCCTCTTTCTCCAATCCTTTTCTATATCTTAGCTGAATGTCTAGGGCACCTTTTTCAGAAGCTTGTTGATAATGGTTCTTTTAAGGGTCTCTCCCCCTCCTCGACTTCCAAACCTTGCTCGCATGAACAGTTTGTGGATGACACTATCATTATGGGTTTCTCTTCTATTCAGGAAGCCAGGACTATCAAAATTTATCTTTCTACCTATTCCCTTGGCTCGGGACAAAACATCAACTGGGATAAGAGCTCCTTATATTTTATTAATACTCCTGCTGAAAGGCAGCGTTGAATTGCTAGAATTATCAGTTACAGAATTGAGTCCCTTCCTGCTACCTATCTTGGTCTCCCTCTTGGTCTTAAACCTCCAGACTCTTTCTGGGGAGATGTTGTTGATAGATTTAACAGGAAGTTGGCTAGTTGGAAAGGAGCCATCCTGAGTCAAGCTGGTAAACTTCAGCTAGTCAAGGCATCTTTACAAAGCCTCACTGTCTATGCTCTCAGTCTTTCCAAGATCCCTGGTAAATTTGTAGATATCATTGAGAAAATTTAGAGAAATTTTTTGTGGTCGGGTGTGGAGGAGAAAAATATATTAGCTTTAGTAGCTTGGGACAAGGTCTGTACTCTGAAAAAATAGGGAGGGCTAGGATTACGCCCTATAAGAGCTACCAACTTTGCCCTGCTGGATAAACAGATTTGGAGAGTTTTTTGTGTTAAAAGAGAATGAAATGATTTATTCATAAAAAATACCTCTTCTCCTTCTCCCATATTTCAAAATTTTGGAAAACTAATCTAAAAGTGCAAGGATCTTTTATTTGGAATAGTATTCAGAATGCTAAGGATGTGGCTTTTAAGGAGGCCAGGTGGTTTTTAGGTAATGGCAGCAAAATTCATTTCTAGGAGGACTGATGGATGAAAGATTATCCTTTAAACTATGTTACTGCTTTTCAACCTTTTATCAATCGGTGTATTTAGAGACATGGAGCAATGGTCAGGAACTACTGGAGGAATGGTTCATGGATTGATTTGTCCCTTTATGATGAGTTTTTAAAACCCTTAATGTTGGATCTTTTGATCTGGAAGGTTAAGAGTTCTAGTGAAGACATGCTCCTTTGGGGAATTCTTCCTTCTGGAACCTTCATGGTGGCCTCTTGTTCGGAGCTCTTATTAAAGCAACTGAACCCTCTCCCCTTTTGGGCTTAGGTGTGGGACAATTCTTTAAATCCTAAAATTAACATCTTTTTTCTGGCTGGCTTTGCAGAATAAAATCCTCACAATTGATAACCTCCAAAAAAGGGGAATGGTGCTGACAAATAGGTGCTTTCTATGTAAATAAGTTGAGGAAACTATTTATCATCTTGCCATTGACTGTAGTTATGCTTGGGAGGTTTGGAATGAATTATTACAATGCTGGGAGATCAAGTGGGTTTTCCCCAATAAAATGGAAAGCTTTTATATTCAATGGCAAAAATTTGTTTCCCCCATTAATCAACATCTGTGGAATATCATTCCTCCACATGTTATATGGTGATTATGGAGAGAACGCAATGACAGAGTCTTCAGAAACATTGAACTTCCTCCAAAAGTGGTTGCTGAGAAGATAAAGAGAAGTATAAAGGAAAACTTCAAGGTGTCATCTGGTAGAATGCTGGATTACAAAGCTGGTGACATGGGTTTGAGAACTATTATCCATAAAAATCATCCTAGGGAGAATGCCATCTGTCTTTCTCCTCCGCTTGGGTGGATAAAACTTAATTTTGATGGTGCTGCTAAGGGTAACTCGGGCCCAGTTGGCTATGGTGGCCTCATCCATGATGACATGGATAATTGCATGGATGCGATGGCCTTACCTATTGGGGTTCAAACCAACCACGTGGCGGAGGCTATGGCCCTTCTTTAGACGCTAAAACTTGTCAAGAAACACATGGCATAGAAGGTGTGGATCAAGGGTGATTCACTCAATATCTTAAAGTGTATTACTGAAAAGACAAAGCCATCATGGATAATCAAGGAAATCATCGAGGAGGACAGAATCATAATTAATTCCTTTAATCAAGTCATAATTTCTCACGCCTATAGGGAGGTGAATGGTACTGCTGACGAGTTGGCCAACTTTGCGGTTAATGCCAGGGACATCATGATTTGGCACGATTATACAAATCTAACCATCGATATCAAAGCCAAGTTGGCCTTTGACAGATCCTGAAGCATGAGGGTAGATTGGGTGCACCTTGAGAAGCTATGATGATTAGAGACATTTTAAAAAATTAGAGGGAAATGAGGACAAAAAGTGGTGTCTCTCCCAAGAACACTAATTATAGACACAAGTTAACCCTTGTTAATCTCAAAGTTTCCATTTTTTGGAATTACTGTATTCTCTTTTTGTTTCCTTTCTTTTCTAAGAACTGTGCGATCATGGGAGGAGGGCTTAACCACAAAGAGCTGAAGGACTGCGTAAAATGGAAAAAAATACCAGAAGCTTGGGACATTCTTGAGAAGGGTGGTCTTACTACATACATGGAAAGACTGCATGGGCCTAAAGATAGTGCTACTAAATTATTTGTGGATTCTTGGAAAAATGGGGCAGTGACCATAGCGGGAACTACTATTAATATCACAGAGGATTTTATAGCAGAGATCTCTGGGCTTAGCACGAAGGGCATAAAGTTCTTCCGGGACAGTAAGGTTTCTCGAAAGGCAATTTGGCGCTTTCCCAAGAGTAAGGAGGAGAAAAAAAGCCTTGTTAAAGAGTCTGGGGGATGCTATGATGTGGATTTGTTCAAAGATATTTGGGCTACTGTTATGGTGGCAATCATGGAGTATGTTACCCTGGATGGTAGGCTCAAAAGAGCCCATTCTTACCACTTTGTTTTGCTCTGTCAATTTTGACATAAAATTAGGGTTTCTCTACCTTTCTTTATTTTACAATCTATCCGCTCTAGCATTTTCTAGTACAAGAAAAAGGAGAAGAAACCCATTCTACATGAAGGGTTGATCCTTTTAATTGTAGAACATATTAAGAAGAGGGCTTGTGCTAGCCCTGTCTTAACCCCGTCCAAATCTGGTTCGGGAAAAAAGAGAATTAGGGATGGGAATGAGAAAGACAAGAGTTCTACAGGAAAAAAAATTAAGAAGGAGAAGGAGAATACCATGGATATGGATACCTCTGAAGATAGTGTGGAAGGCTATGACAATATGGCTGACTCTACAGAGAAAGATAGTTACCCTGCTTCCTTGGTTTCCAACTCTATTTCGGAGGAGAATGATAACAAAGATGAGGAAGTGACGGGATATATGGACAAAGATAAAATTTTGGATTGCAGGAAAAATAGAGAGGATAAGAAGGAGGATGAGGAAGGTCAGAAAATGCCTATTTTGGTTGAGTATGATAGTTCTGAAGACCATGATGTACCGATCTCGCTGAAGCTTGAAGTGGCTATGGTATGTGGTCAAGATACTCAGAAGGAAGCTACGGAGGTGGAGAACATTTCCCCTATAAAGGAGTCAACTTTAGCTGAGAAGGAGATAGACAATGTCCCTGGTAACTCTCAGAACATTCCTTTTATCAAGACTGTGGACCTATAGGAAAGAAATATTCAATTACTTTAGGATGACATGGACGATAAGATTGATCCTCCTTTTGGGGTTCTCCAAACTGCCAAAGCTGCCTCAATGTACTCCTTTCGGTTAATGAAATGCGTGTTCCAGGAGATCAAGAACTTACACCTTAAGTATCGCTCCATTTCTACTAAGGTGGATTCTCTGCAGACTCAAATGGAGTCTAGCCCTAACACCAAGGAGGACAAGGTTACCAATGATGAGGACAATAATGTCTAGTAGTTACAAGCCAAAATGGAAACCATGGAGAATACTATGAAAAAACATATGCAGGACTACAACAAATTTATGGGTTCAGCCATGGATTGTTTCTTGACCATAAATGCTTAGCTGGATACTGGGTCGCCAGGTAACAAACCAGAGGACATTATTGAGAACCTGGAAGATGAAGGCCCTAGAAAACACACAAGATTAGATTGAAAGAAGAAAATTCATGACATAATCCAGGAACTCTCAGAGTTTAATGCTGTGATAAAGAAGATATCTGAAGTGAAGCAGGAAGCCACTGAGGCTTGTAAGGAGTTGGTCTAGTGCTCTAGTTTCTGGGTTTAGTGGTTGGTATTTTTTTGCTAGTTTATGGCTTTTGGTTTCTTTCCTATTTTTTGTTGTTAGCTCTTCTACGTACTGGTTTCCAATCCTATTTCTTTTTGGCGTGCTTCATTGTCTTATCTCTATTTCTAGCTTGTAAGGGGTTTCAGGTCCCCATTTAAAACCTATTTTTCCTGCAATAAAAAATGATATAGTGCATCTTCAATAATGCTAATTTTTTCAATATGATCAATGTGTAATGGAACCAATGCATAATATAACTTGTCAAAATGCAGTTCCATACTTACTTGTGCAACTTAGTTGGGAATAGTGATGCCACCAGATACATTGGATGGGGTGTCATTATTTGCAATGCTTGTTCTAGCACCTTTAGTGTTTGTAGCTTTTATCCACATCTTGTTTCTCATCTTCTTGATGTCATCAATGGTGTTTCCATTGGGATATGTTCCAGTGTCTGTCTGTCAGTCTTTGCAATCTTTTATCACATGTCCAACCTTATGACAATGTAAACATGCCATACCTGGATTGGTCCATCCTCTTGGTCTTCTAGTCCATTTTATCATACAATTGGAAGCAATATGACCATACCTTCCACATGATGTGCATTTTACCCATGTGTTATAGTCCCAAACATATGAGTTATGAATTCTTGTCGATTTATAGCCATTATCAGGTTCTGTTGGTGTCCATGCTTTCTTGTTCTTTTTCCATCACTCCTGATGTGTATTTCCATTCATTTTGTAGGTAGGACAGTACTTGTTCATGTAGGTTTCCTTCTTTGGATTTGTCACCTTTGATCTGTATTCACATGCCTTGTGTCCTTTCTTGTGACATTTATAACAATTACCAATGAAAGTAGATTGCGATTGAGGAATACCTTTCATTTTGTTTCTGCAAATGTTTGAGGTGTGGCATGGTTTTCCATAGTGATTGCATGACATCTTCTTGGTTCTTGGAGTTGCATAAGAATTCCTTTGATCTGATTGATTAGTTGATTCTTCATTGTCGGTGTACCCTAGACCTGTGTAGTTGTTGACTATCTTTTGTCCGTCAAGAAAATCATCCATTCTTTTATTGCTATCTTCAACTTTCTTGATTAATTCATTGTGTTGATTCTGAATTCTGACTTCATGCTTTAGCTTTTCATTTTCTTCTCTTAGCTCACCGATGATCTGTATTCTTTCAATGAGTTAAGTATTTAATCTATTTTTCTCTTGACTCATAAGAATAATCTGATTGGTATTCTCATAGTGATGGTCAGTAAGTCTGAATCTCTGATTCTTTTTCTTGTAGCTTCTCTGTGATTTTCCTCTTATCATCGATAGCCAATGTTCTCTCTGATTCAGCTTTTCTTGAATCATTCATGACATCAATAATTTTTACCATTTGAGTCTCTTGACTGATTTTCAACATCTTTATTTTCTCTTTCAAATATAGATTGACCTCATGTTGACTTGTGATCTCTTCTACTAAAGTGTCTGATGCTTTGTTTGTTGTTGATTTAGTTGAGTTGAAGTAATCTGGGATCTCCGCTTCTTGATAATATTTTTCATTAAGCCTAGTTTCCATAATATTTCTTTCATCAAGCAACTTTCTCATGCTTACTCTTGCCTCTTTGTACTACTCATGGGTATGTGCAAGATCATGGGGGGCCAAACTATGCCCTTACGTGGCAATGAAAAATCAGCAAAATCAGGGTTAGTCAAATTGACGTGAAAATTTGAACTAGCTATCAACCTAATATCAAAAAGTTGTAAGAATAGAATCTATAGAAAATTGAATGTAGTTTCTAAAATACTAGGCCTTTTCTAAAAAAAAGTTAATATGATTGGTGAAAAGTAT
>MU225852.1:2524701-2536828 GCA_018584345.1 Thuja plicata | reverse complement strand
TGATATCACAAAAAACTCCTGTTAGGAAGTAAAAACTATGGTGGGGATGTCACCCACAAAACTTCACTATCTGCAGATAAGAAGGGAGCCGGTTAAGGCTTACAATTTGATCACTTCTGATGATCTACCCCGTTAGGAGTATTAGAGTGGAGACCTGTTAGGATCTACTTTGTTTGAGTCTTTAACAACACCGTTAGGTGTGCACTCTATTAAGAGATTTATCAAGAACTGTTAAGTCCATCTTCTATTAAAGGATTTCTAATTTGATGCACTTGTTAGAATTCAACTACATTATAAATGTTGATCTAATAGTATATGCAATCTCTAATTTCTGATAACAAATCCTATAAAGCTTACAATGTATATGTAATCACCTTGAGTGATTGAATGATACCTTGTCTCTACTCGTCGGTAGCCTTGTCTATGTTCTTGACAACTGATATGATATGTTTTTGAACTTTGCATGAATTCAATTTTGTTGCTTAGATGCTCTTTGTGGCTACAATCATTTGTCAACTCCTACTATTACAAATGATTAAACATCTATATATACTAGTTTTTAGGTCCATTCTTGATTCACACTTTTCAAGTTAACTCTAGATTCAAGGTTTACAACTTGACCTTGATCTTTAGTTAGTTATGTTTTTTATCCATTAGGATGCTTTAAAACATTTACAATATACTTTCTTGACCCTCAAGTAATTATTTAAAACAAATTAAAACTCTATAATTAGAATTTTAATGTTTTATCTGACGTGGAAAGTCAAATCAACTTTTTGCGGGTTCTTTAACTGACTGTCGGTTCTGATGCTCAGGCTGCTCTGCCAGTCTATCAGCTTTCTTTCATTCCTTTCTCTGTTGGGCTTCTGCTCCGTTGGTATCCCTATATTGAACTATTCATTGGGTCCCTTTCCTTTTCTACTCTGTCGGTGATGTTCATAAATCTGTATCGTCATTTTAGTGATTTTGGATCTGTCAGCGATGTACCAAAAACTATTTCATCGGTGATGTCCTTTATGCTTTGTCATCAGTTCAATACTTGACAATGTTTGTTGGTTAATTCTATACTTAGCATTTTCATGACAAGCATTGTCATCTCGTCGGGTATGCAGTGTGTTGTATGTCGGGTATGCCTATACCGATGACCTTTATCATGTTTTTCACTTAAGTATACTAATGGAAAAACTTAATGTCATCAATACACATCGTTAAGAATTGCACTATAAAAATCATATGTATGTCTCTTATTTTGTGTATCTTCTCTGTTGCTTGGGTTGTTTGCCCTTTTTAGCTATTTGTAGGTTGCGAGTTTCTTGATGTTTTTTCCTAGGCAAAGTTTTATAAAAAGAGTTACAGGTCCATTCAAAACCTATTTGATCCTTTTAATAAAAGAAGACTAAATTTAAATTTATGTAGAAACTAATATATAAGAATATATTATAATAAGTAGCCTCACAGGGTTAAACCCTCCATAAAAAAAAGAATATATTATAATGGAAAAAAGATCATATACACATATGCATTGCTAAAGTTATAATTCAATCATGTCACAAGGAAAATAACATATATGAATATAATATAACAAAATTTTGTAACAATCAAACTCCTTAGAAAGGCAAGACAAGGCACGATGTCACCTCACCTTTTATTAATATAAATAAAAAAATATAGGATATAAACCTCATCCACTTTTTTTATGGATATCCAAATGAATCCTATTTTTCACAAACCATAGGTCTCCTTGAAAAATAATTTATTTTTTATTTTTTATTGAAGACAATAGTCATGAAATATCTCCTTGTCATCACATGAGTATGTATAAAATCTGCAAGTTTCCATTTCTATTGGCACTGCACCCACTAATCTATCAATCAAGACCAATTTGCTTGAGGAGGAAGAGTCTAATTTCCATTTTAACCACAGTAGAAAAGATTACTTTTGGTAGGCTTTAAACTATTCCACGGTAAAAAAAATTTCATTTTGGTGGGAAAATAAGACTTGATAATTTTCTTATGCCCATGGTACTCAAATTGCAGTAGGATGTTATTTGTTTTTGAGTTCAATAGGAGACTATTCATAGAGGAGGCCATAGGCCACATGAAGGTGGAAATCCTTAGTCCAATCAGCTTAGGGTTGACTTAGCCCCTATGATAATAGTTTCTAGTCAGAGGAAAGCCCTCATTCAAAGGTGAGTTGTAAATTTAATCTTTTCAAAATGTAACACAGATAAAGACTAGTTTATAATTAATGAAAAAATACACAGCAATAAATTTATATCTAGATATAACAGTAACTAGCACAATTAGTTTATAGGGAAATAAATAGCTTTTATATTATTGATTATAATATTTAGCCATTCAAAATACGGGAACCATAAATGGGTACATTGAAAATGTTCGAGAGAGAAACATATTTTATAGAGCTATCAGAGCAAATCTGCTACATCGTATTCAAAACTCCAACTAGTATAAATTATAATTGCATCCTACACAAGAGACCATTAAGAGAAAACATATATCACATATCATATAAAATAAACTGTCCCTACTTAACCATTCAAGGTGTTGGATAAGAGATTAAAATTGTATTGAACCATTTGGAAAATCAAGTCAAAGTATGCATGTTGGCTTCCGATATTGTATGTCCCAAAAGTGAGTAGAAAATAGAGTAAATTTCAGCTAAATACAAAATCATGCATATGAATTCACACATATGTGCATTGCACATCTACAATTACTTTCAGAGAGAAAGTATATTATTATTCAAACTTTCAAGAAGATAAGGGACTTGTTTGGCTCTAAGTAATACATTAAAATTGAAGATGAAAAACAACTTGGAAATATCATATATCAATGGAAACTCTTTGTAACTAACATTAAAAGTAGTCTCTAATATTTTGTATGCAGAAATTATAATGGCAATGGCAACTTTCTTAAGTAGATATGGATATTTGTATGCAAAAATTATAATGTGAGTTAGATGAGTATTAAATCTAAAATTTATTCCTTTTGATGCTTTAAACATTAATAAGATTTGTATTGTGGAGAAAAATTCAATTTATTCCCCATTATTTTGAAAAAAGAAAATGGGATGTAATGGTTGTGATTAGCTCTACAGTTAGTTGCTTGTATCAATATGTAGACAGCTATAGCAAGTTGTTATTTACTTAGCAGAAAACAAAAATTAAAGTTAAATCATAATCTATTAAGGTAAGCATTCTAGCAATATATTAATGAATGTATATAATATCGTACTTTATAATAAGGTTATGAATTTGTATAGTAAGAAAAAAAATTCATTTTTGTTTATTGCTCGTTCAAGTTGAAGATAAAATAGGCATAAAATGTAATATTTTCTTGAAGGAAATAATGATAGAAAATGTTTTACACACTCCATTTTTCTTAAAACAAGGATAAAATATTGTTCTTGAAAAAAAATTTAGTTCACATCTATTATGATTAATTGAGCAAGAAGTATAATAATATATCTAGTTACCTTCTACTCTAGTAGTACTGTAAGATCTTCTTGAAAGTAGATTACTGTGAAAATCACATTGTTTGCAAATAACAGAATGTTTCTATATTAGTACAATCCAATAACATCAATAACAACTAGAATTTTATTAAATATAAATAATTTATATTTTAAAATATTATACATACCAAACTTGAAGAATAAAATAAAATAATAATTTTCCAAATTAATATATGTCCCTCAAATAGAATCATTCCCTATTATATTTTATGCACAACTTGTAAAGGCATCTAATAAACACCCAACTATAGATTATCATTATGGATTTACGTGGTAATCCATACAACTATCTCTAGTTTACAGAAACAAAAGATATATAAAATAAGAGTGAATAAATTCAAGACTAAAGCTACCCAAGGAATTTTACGTTGCTAGAATAAAATAGAATTTCTTCAAACAATAAACAATTACATTTTCACATTACAACTGTTCATATGGTGTGGAAGATATACAAAATGAAATAAGATAGGGTGTTTATTAATTATTATTGCTATGCTTTCTTCTAATATTTGAGACCGCAACTTGACTACTTGGGCCATCGATTAGTAACCCAACATCTGTAGATAGCCAGTTTGTTGTTGTCCCAACCCTTTGAACCTAGCAAAGGAACTCATCCTGGATCCAAAACCCTCACTTTGAGAAAAGGATATTACCTTAGTTAGCTTTGTTACAGTGCACCTCATGCTCACAATGCGTAGCCATTCTTCTAGAATTTATTTTCCCTGCAACCTCTCCTTTACTCTCCAACCAAAGATCTTATCCACCACGACCCTATATTCGAATAGAGCAAAAGAATATTGTTGCGATGAAATTTTAGGGTTACATGACCATTCTATACGATTTCCAAAATATTTTTGTGAAACTTGGAGTTGTTAAATCTTCATGACCTATTTCTTGTATTTCGATTGTTGTTAAACCACAAAAAATTAAAAGGAAACACATTTTTATTTTTTTTTACAATGTCATTTTGTATGAAAATTATCCTCTTACCTAAGAAAAGATATGACAAAGAGGACAATGGTAAACATTGTAAAATTTAGGAAAAACAACCACCTATGTAGAGCGATGGGTAGGAGCACAGGAAGCTGTACTGCTAGGGTTTCAAATGGAGATGGAAGATCTGAGAGCACCTCGGTGGTGGTAGGTGATAAAGGTGATGATGATGTGGATGGGGATCCATGGTGGGTCATGCTACAAACACCCTCTTCTGTCAGCGTGGATTACTTGGGGTTCTGCCTGTTTGGCGTTGTCTACCTACGGTCTCAGACTAGTGAGCTTCTTCTCATGGTGGAGGAGTTCCTTGTCAGGGAAGCTAGAAGAGCTAGTGTGGTGATGGGTTGTTCCCTTCCTGGCTTTTCTGGGGAGATTTTTTTTCCCAACTTTGTTTGCTTGTTTTTGGGTGGGTCGGTGGTCTTTTGGCCAGGATTCATCATTCGCCCCACAATGATGAGAAAAGGATCTTTGTTGGGTGTCTTGGAAGAGTGGTATCTTCGCTAATTTCGCTTGGGTTAAGGTTTTCTCTGTTGAGGTCTCTTGACCCTATTTTTTGGTGCTTCTCATATTCCATCTTATTTCACATTGTGGAGCCGAGTTTGCAGGTGGGGAGCATCCCCAAGCTGCTTAAATCCCATTTTTGGGGGGCTTTCCATGCTTTCTCTTCTCCCTTTCCCCTCTAGTTTCCTATGTAGGTAGAGAATTTTTAGGTGACTCTGGTTAAGGTCTAGCCTGAATCTCTTCCTTCCCTCTTTTCTACTTTACCTATTGACGTGGTGGTCACTTCTGTTGAGGTGAAGACTAGCCATGCGGAAAAGAGGGATGGTTACTGGTTGGGATCTTTCCTTTATCTTGGCTACTTGATCTAGGGGTTTGGTAGAATTTGGCCTATCCTTTCAATTTCTAAGATCTTCATTTACCCTATTGAGGTGGGTGACACTCCTATTAAGATGGAGAATATTTATCTTGGCACTATGTGGGCTAACAAGAGGAAAGTTTCTCTTGTGGAAATATCAGAGGTTTTTAAGGCTTATCATTCTTCTCATTCTCACATTGTGACCTCTCTGGGGTTCACCTCTAGAGGAAGATTTTTGGTTTTGGTGACCAAGTAAAAACCCTTGTTGTTTTTTCCAAAGATCCTTAACTGTATTTTATCCATTCTGGCTGTCCTTTTAGTGGCTCTTGGTCTTGGTGTGGAGAGCCATATACTCCCCCTATTCTAGTTTAGGTTGTAGCCCTTGGGCCTTGATCTGGGTAGCGGGGTTGTTTCAGGTTGTAGCTTGGCTATTGTTTCTGTGCTACTAGGTTTCAAGTCTTTATTGCTTTGAGCATTTGTTTGTCTAAGTGGGGTTTTAGATCCCCTTCAAAATCTTAGTGCACTGGCTTCCAAAACCCCTTCAAAACCTAGTTAGTAGCTCTATGGTGGCCTATTTTATTTGATTCACTCTATCCTTTCAGTATGGGCATTATTTTTGATCTTTCACTCTGTTTCAGGTTTCAAGAACCTTGTAAAACTTGTTTTACTTAATCAAAAGCATTATAAAGTTTAGTTTTCACCCCTAAAAAATGTGTTTTCTTATTTTTTCCATTGCCTCTTCAACAAATCTATTTTGTGCACATTCTACAATCCAAGTCTATTGGCTATGATTCTATATTTTCCATAGATATCTACCAAAGAAACTGAAATGATAGTGTTGGTCCAAACACCTCCCTCAATGGCTACCTAAACTCTATTTAAAAGCTCACCACAACCCAAAATAGGCCTATGACTTACACCCACTAGAATTACATTCTTACTTCTAGGAAAGGGACATGCACACACCAGAGGATTGGTCCTTGTCCATGTTTTCCTCAATGCATCAATCACAAAATGGTAAAACCTTATCAGGGATTGAGGATAACACATCAAACTCACATCCCCTAAATCCTCAAGCTTAACCCATCTGAACCATTTTGTGTTTCTTATAAAACCCCTTTAATTCATGACAATGCTTCTCTACCTATAAATAGAGCTCTAAAATGCAACACTCATCTTTAATCCCTTCTCTAGTTCCCCAAAATTTCTCAAAGAAAGACACGAATAGGCCGACTAGAAAAAATCTGAAATGGATTTATAGCTATCATCTCTCCATGACTCTATTAGAGAAATCACCCCATATACAAAATCAACATCTTAGACCTCATGTGTATGTATAGGCATGGTGCATGTGGAATATTTTTTCGTAGAGATCCTTGAACCCATATTGTAACTTTTTCAGGGCATTATGTTCTCACCAGTCATGCCATCTAGAAGATAGTGAAGATCCTCTCCACTCACCAAGTTTCAATTATTCTTTTTTACCATGCAACTTCCTTTGTACTCGTGTATGAAAAATATGGAAGCAAAATAAACCACATGAGTTTTTTACAGAATGCCAAATATGGAAGCTTCATGCAGCATGCCACGTTTCCTGGACCTGTCTTATTTTTGTGCTAATTTTCTTAGGGAAAAGAAAAATACCATTGGAAAAAAATCATCCAATGAGAAAAAAGAAATAAAATGTATAAATTGTAGTTTAATAGAGAATTTACACATACCATAGGATAAACCAAGCTTGCTTCAATTCCTAAGAGCTCAATTAATATCAAAATGTATGTGAAAACATTAGTCTCATACCTTAATTGAAAGGAAACTAGCTATGCAAAAAATAGTTCCCTACGCTAAACTCCCGAGAAGAGGATCGTGCAAATTTAGATTTAACCCTTACCATGAATTACAGAATGATAATACAATAACATGAATACATAGAAAAAATGAGAATGACACAATGATTTACCCTAGGGAAAACCTTTCAGTAAAAAAACCCCAGCACTCCAAAACCTGCACAATGTATTAATCAAAAGTATTACTGGTTACAATACACTTGCAATGCAAGTTCTTTCAAGAGATAATCAACGCTTGAAGATAAATTTGGCAGCATAAAAATTTCCAACAATACACTAACTTCTCACTCAGATTCACAACCCTAAAAAATTCTTATATCATGTGCTTCCCTTTTTAGGGCAACTTCCAAAGACAACCATATTAGGGTTTTACCATTCTCCAAGAAAATAGGAACCCAAAAATTTTATAGAACCCCACGGTTGCAGAAGACTGTATAGTACTTAACATGATCAGTTGCCACATGTCTTCACCCATCATCAAATCTTCCACAATTAGCTCTTACAAATATTTATGACCATCATAGGAATTTGTCATAACCGTTTCAGTCATGATTACCTTGCACATTGTCCAAAGTGTCGGCATTTGGAAAATATCAAATGTAAGGAAATATACAAGGTTGAGACACCTTATTCCTAACATTCTCCCACTTGTTGAACACCTTGTAAGAGCCAAAGGAAATAATAGGATTTAATTTCTATAGGCCAAGAGGCCCATAGACTCCGAACACCATCTGAACTTCGTTGTGCCCATAGGTTTTGTTAATGCATACGCAACATTCTTTACTGTATCTACCTTCTCCAAACTTACCTTTCCATCCTCTACTATATCTCTTGCAAAGTGAAACTGCACATCAATGTGCTTCACTCTGGCATGGAAAGTTGGATTCTTTGCAAGGAAAATAGCACTCTAACTCTTGCAACAAATTGTAATTTGTCCTACATCAACACCAACATTTGAACATAGTCTCCTAAGCCAAATGGCTTCCTTACAAGCATGAGTAGCTGCCATGTACTCTGCTTCTATCATGGACAAAGTGACCATAGGT
Source organism: Thuja plicata (assembly GCA_018584345.1). Classification (NCBI taxonomy): domain Eukaryota; kingdom Viridiplantae; phylum Streptophyta; class Pinopsida; order Cupressales; family Cupressaceae; genus Thuja; species Thuja plicata. The sequence goes on along the minus strand of MU225852.1, from coordinate 2,528,552 downwards.
TTTCTCTTACTCATCCAACGTATAGCACCACCAAACATAGTGAACACATAGGCACTAGTGGATCTCCTACTGTCAATGTCACCTGCCCAATCTGAATCCACAAACCCACAAATACAAACTGAATGTGGAGCTCTAGAAGATTTTCCATGATAGCATATGGAATACTCTTATGTACCCTTCAAATATATGAACACTCTCTTAACTGCATCCCAACGTACCCGTACAGGTGTAGCCATAAACTGACTCAGAACTCCCATTGCTTGCGCAATGTATGGTCTAGTACAGACCATAGCATACATAAGGCTGTCAACTACACTCGCATAAGGTACTTTTCTCATTTCCTCCACCTCACTAGGAGAATTTGGACAATCATCCATAGATAACTTTGTTCCCATAGAAATAGGAACACACAATGGTCTACAATCTGCCATGCTAAACCTGTCCAACATAGACTTCACATACTTACTCTGACTCAACCAAATTTTTCTGTTAGACCTATCTCTGCTGATTTCCATACCCAAAATATACCTGGCTACCCCTAGATCTTTCATCTCAAACTGTGCTGACAACTGAGACTTCAAATCAGAAATCATACTCATACCCTTCCCAATCAACAACTTATCATCAACATATAATGCAATAATAAGAAGAAGATCATTATCAAATTTGAAATAAACACAATGATCTGATTTCGATCTCAGAAAACCAATCGATAATACAAAGGCATCAAATTTAAGGTACCACATCGTAGGAGATTGTTTCAAACCATATAGAGACTTCTTTAATCTGCAAACCAAAGACTCTTTACCTTACTAAATATAGTGCTTAGGCTGTGACATATAGATCTCTTCCTCCAAATCACCATGAAGGAAAGTTGTCTTCACATCCATCTTTTCTACCTCTAAATCATATGATGCTGCTAGAGATAAAAAAAATCTAATGGATGTAAGCTTTACAATAGGAGAGAATATTTCACCATACTTAATTCCCTCCACCTTTGAATACCCCTTTGTAACCAATCTGGCCTTGTACCTCTCAACACTACCATTTACATAGAATTTCTTCTTGAACACCCATTTGCTTCCAACAAGTTTTCATCCTTTAGGAAAAGGTACTAGGTCCCAAGTTTTGTTCTTCTTGAATGAAGCCATCTCATCATCCATGGCCTCAATACAGGAACTTGGATCTTCCATACCCATAACCTCTTTCACAGAACTAGGCTCATCAATGTTGTAATCAAGTCATAAGCACAACTGGAATCTAACATAGAAAATCCAAACCTCTCTGGCTTCTTTCTTTCTCTCATGCATCTCCTTAATGGCTGAGGTTGAGGTTGTTCTACCTCTTCTTCTAATTTTTTAGAACTGCTAGAGCTCTCCTCATCATCAGATCAATCATGGTCTCTTTGTTCATTCTTCTCAGGGGTAGGAGGCAACTGAACAACATCTTCTTTCATTTCTTTTTCATCTAGCTATAGAAAAATAGGAGAAGGTGTTAGCTCTCTAAAAATAACATTTCTTCTATACAAGACCTTACCAATCACAGGATCCCAAAGCTTGTATCCTTCCACACCAACACTGTAGCCGATGAAGATACATTTTACAGCCTTGTTTTCCAACTTAGATCTTCTCTCCTTAGGCACATGTGCATTAGATCTTCTCTCCATCAGGGAATCTGATAGTGACTCTTCCTCGTCCAACTATCTCTAGGTGAGAATCATCACCTAGGTACACCTTTCCACCATCAAACTCCTCATACTTTGAGAACCAACTTTGATGAGACTTCATGTGAAAATAAGCACCCAAGTCAATCAGCCACACATCATCAGATGCATGAGTGGCCAAGGCTACGACAAAAGCATCACCATCTTCTTGAGATTTTTTAGAATCTGAATCTGGGCTTTTCTTCTTCTTCTTTGGCTCTTTGCAGTCCTTACGGAAGTGCCCAGTCTTACCATAGTTCCAACATGTTACCTTAGACTTTCCAGGAGTCTTAGGTTTCCCATGGGATTTGGATCTACCCTTTTCAGACTTATTGTCATTTTTCTTTCCTCTGTCTTTGGATCTACCGCGAACAGCAAGGACTTCCTTGGTTGAATCGGAATTATTTCTGTGCATCTCTTCATATAACAATGAAGACACCACATCATCCATTTGGAAAGTGACAATAGTACTCCCAAGGGCCATTAGAATATGGTCCTATGAATCTGGCAAGGAACATAGCAGGGTCATACATTGATCCTCCTCCTCCAACTTGACACCAGTTGATGTCAACTATACAATCAACATGTTAAATGTGTTCAGGTGATCTGCAACGTATCCTCCTTCCTCCATTCTCAGAGAATATAGCTTCTTTTTGAGGAACAATCTATTCACCAAGGACTTGGCCTGATACACAGACCCAAGCCATGTCCACAATTTGTTTGCGGTCTTCTCATCGAGAACATTTAGGAGAACAGAATCTGCTAGACAGAGTCTAATGAGACCCTTAGCTTTTCGACCCTTAAGATCCCAATCTTATTGAGGCATGTTTACTAGTTTGATATCATTATCAACCACCTCCCATACATCATGGTCTATGAGCATTTCTTCCATCTTGAGTTTCCACAACTCAAAGTTTGTGCCATTGAACTTTTCCACCTCCATTCTAAAATATGAAGAACTTGCCATCTCCTCCTACAATAAGGTTATGAATACTCTACAACAATACTCCCACTGAACTAGAGATTATCTCAAAACACCCGTACCCTAAAAAATAGAACCAAAACTGGCCAGGGTATGATACCAACTGAAAGGAAACTAAGTGTGTGAAAAACAATTCCCTACACTAAACTCCCGAGAAGTGGATCGTGCAAATTCAGATTTAACACTTAGCAATTACAGAATGATAATACAATAACATGCATACATAGAAAAAATGAGAATGACACAATGATTTACCCTGGGGAAAACCTTTCGGTAAAAAAACCCCAGCACTCAAAAACCTGCACAATGTATTAATCAAAACTATTACTATTTATAATACACTTGCAATGCAAGTTATTTCAGGAGATAATCAACACTTGAAGACAAATTCAGCAGCATAAAAATGTTCCAACAATACACTAACTTCTCACTCAGATTCGCAACCCTGAAAAATGCTTATATCATGCGCTTCCCTTTTTAGGGCAACTTCCAAAGACAGACGTATTAGGGTTTTACCATTCTCCGAGAAAATAGGAACCCAAAATTTTTTTTACCCCATGGTTGCAGAAGAGTGTACGGTACTCAATATGATCAGTTGCCACATGTCTTGTAGGTCTTCACCCATCATCGAATCTTCCACAATTAGCTCTTACAAATATTAATGACCTTCATAGGAATCCTTCATAACCGTTTCAGTCATGATTACCTTACACATTGTCCAAAGTGCTGACATTTGGAAAATATCAAATGTAAGGAAATATAGAAGGTTGAGACACCTTATTCCTAACATTAATGATAGGGACTAATGAGAGATAATTTTATTGTGCAGCATAGAAGGATAGTTGTGATATAACACCACTGTTGGAAAGTGTATACATAGTTTTATGTTAAATTATTTGATTTAATTTAATTATTTTTATATTTCTACTTTAATTTGAGATTTCATTTAATATTTTATTATTTTTAATTTAAAATATTTTTAGTTTTATTTTTATTAATTTGCGATTATGTTTTTTTTTCCGAAGGATTCTATGCTTAATCATATTTTTATGTTGGTAAATTTGAATTCATCAAGGCTAGAAAAACTTTTAGATATCATCATATCTATTAATGTAGGTGTATAAATTTTATAAAGAATCTATATATATATATATATATATATATATA
>MU225852.1:2514199-2524458 GCA_018584345.1 Thuja plicata | reverse complement strand
CCCCCCACACACACACTAGAGTCAGATATAACCACAAACCATGTTGGATTCACACCCACTACGTACGATGTTAATAAGTTGAACTTACGCGGATGAAGGGTCTAGGGCTTGAGGGACTCAAACTAATGACCTGCACTCTGATACCATGTATATTTTTCCATCACACCAAAAGAATGTATAGGTGGTGGAGAGGGATATCATCATGGATATACTCTCTATGTCAACACTTGTGAATTATAATTAACATTAGTAATCAATAATAATTGTTCATCAACAAATTTTAGGTCGCTTCAATTATAATTGTTCTTTGTGGACGGAAGGGGGAACGTTTCAAACCACCTACTATGTTTCTCATATTAAAGGCTATGGAAGACTTTTTAAAACTCATGTTCTATCAGGTTATATGTTCCTGGTGAAATTCATGGTTTATTGTTATTACGGTTAATGAAGCCTTCAAAAACCCTATTTTTGAGTGGTAAGGCTTTGACCTGTTAATTTTTTAGCCTTCCCTTTCTATGATGAATTCTTTCTAGGATGTTGTTTATGTGGTTTTTATTAGCTACTATTATAAAGATGCTTTACATTTTTCAACTGCTTGTTTATGTTGGGTTCCAAATCCCTTTCAAAATTTGTTTGTAAAAGGGTTTTGGGGTCCCTTCAAAACTTTTTTTCCCTTAATAAAAAACAATCTTTGTATAGAAACCTTACTCATGATCATTAGTGTCACAAAAAAAAATATTTCTATTTATATTTTTACGCAAATAATACTTGCAAGTATTTCAATTAATTATAAATTATAATAAAAGCATAAAGCATATGAATATAGTTTTTCCTATATTGAAGATTCTTGACATAATAGATCAAATGCATAATGTAGCTATAATTTGAGTTATCTATTCTTTCTAACATAGAATATAGTTTTAGATCTTAGATATAAAAATTCTATAGTGACATCACATCAATTCAAATTTATCTTTTTTTTTAAAGGGCAAAAATGGCAGTGCCATTAGAAGTTATATATTAAAATATAAAACTGCTTCAAGGCCTCATAAGGGAAAGAAGCAGAAAGAAAACCCTTAATCCTTGGCCAATACATACAATTAGAGAAAAATTATAGAGAGGAAGAAACAGAGGAGAACTGAAAGAGGGCATGATCTTTACAGACGGAATGCATAGTCACCTGGACAAAATCCAGTACCACAGAAAAAGGATCGGGGACCCGGCAGACCCAAGATATTGTGAAGATTTGTTGTGGGGGCCCTTAGCCTATACAGCCTACCTTAGGAGAATTAATTCTAGAATTCCCAGGCTTGTTCAAAATTAGCAGTTTTCTTATCTGTAGACCATTACATCTATTGTTGCCGCTTCCCCTGCTGTTGCCCGCTTCGGCCTTGGGAGTTTTTTGAAGATACTGGAGAGAGCACTAATGGGGTAGACATTGAAAGACCAGTTTTGAAATATGCAATGATAGTAGAAAATATTTGGAAAAGCAAGAATGCTTTAGCCACCATACAATTCGGAAGAATATCCATTATTTTTATCACTTCTTTTCACATCAGCAACTGGTCTCTCCCTTCCAGTGCCTTCTTGAGTATGTCATATAGCTTCGCACATTATTTATTCTCTTCCAACTACTAAGGAGGAAAAAGGCCCCCAACCCACGCTTTTGAGCCCTATAGGTTGTACTTTTGTAGTGCAAGATGGATTTCCTCAGCCGAAACATAATCAGGTTGAAAAAGTTTGCTAGCCATATCTAGAAGTAAAGTGTAGTCAGGTAGCATGTCATACCAATTAGATAGGAATACCGAGATGACCTGGGAGTGGTAGATGTGCCTTGGCACATCTGGCAGCAGTATCTCATCACCTATGATGCCTTTTATAGCATCCAGTATGTTGTTCAGCAAGGGCTTAAACATCACTTGCATCTATCTGTCCACATATGGCCCTGAAATGGGGTGTTCCCAATTCTTGACATTCAAGCAGATTTGTAGGTTCTATTCCTAGTAGCCCATTATGTATCTGCAAGCCTATTTAGATTCATAAAAATAGAGTACTGGTTTAAGTGGAGGGATTAGGTATTTAAATAGCTGTTCGCTTCTTTAATTAGCATGATTCCTATCACATGGATCTTTCCTATTCAACAACTCCATTTATTTCCAACATATTTCAGATTTTTAGGGATATTCTCTCTTTTGTGGATTTGGGAATACTTTTTCATAGATAAGCAAATCATAGTTTCCAATTAATCCCCTCGTGTTTCAGATTTTGAGGATATTTGGATCTCTGTGGAAATGAATATACTCTATTATAGGTCAGAAGGACAAGTATGTTTCGGGGGTGCCAGCTCACCTTTGTTTCGTGCGATTTTTCTTATCCATTTAATTTCTCACCGCTTCTTGGCAGGGCATTGATGGCCCAAATATGTGTGTTGGAGAGCTCTTATGGATTATCTCGTGTGAGCGTATGAGCCTCATTTTCCTAGATATCCATTTGGTACCCTTCCCTAAGTTCATATCCAACATGGTTGATGTATTGTATTTGGCTTACATGGTTGATATCCAACATGGTTTATGTACATGAAAATGCCAAGAAACCAGAGTGAGTAGGCTTACATCACTTCCTCCCTAAGAAATTTTGGGACTTCATTAACTTGTACTTGGACATGGTCTGATTCCCAATCTTCCACGCTATAATCTACCCCCAGATTTGCTAACCAGTCTGTGAGTTAGTTACCCTCCCTGTAGCAATGTGAGATTTTGTATGAGGAGAACATGGGAAGGAGCTTTGTGACTTATTGGAGGACTCAATGGAATTCCTAGTTAACCGATGCTTTCATGGATAGGTATGAGATAATGATCAGTGAATCCCCCTCTATATGCAGCTCTGAGACCCCCATACGTAAAGCTTGTCTGACTCCACACAAGATAGCTCTAGCTTCTGCTAGATTATTAGTTCCCTCTGGTAAGTTGCAGTGTGCCGCTACAATGACTGATTTGTCCCACCTCCTCAGAACAAATCCCGCACCTGATTTCCTAGGATTGCCTTTGCACGCGCCATCAAAGTTTAGTTTAATAAGATTACCTTCTGGAGGTCTCCATTTATAGTCTTTTCTAATCTATTGCTTGGGCATTCTTCCTATCAGAACTCCATGGAATGGAATGTGGATCTGTTTCCATTTATTTAGAATTCCATTATAAAAAGATGAGAATGTGGATGAGAGTTTCTTAGTCTTTGCCACATGAGCATTCACCATTTCTGATATAATTTTTTCAACCGTAGTATAAACCTAATCTACCGGAGAATTTTGGTGTCTGGAGACTCTTTTGTTTCTTTCCCACCATATGCTCCACATTACTGTCGTCGAGGTTACTCACCAAATACTGGAGAAAAAAACCTCTTGGTGAGGGAGGGGCCACTAGAGTAGAATCAACTTTAGGGATTTGTGGAGAGGGCCCTTCCACCCGAGTTTGTTTAGGCTCCATTTCCATACATTTTGGTAAAAGTCACAGCTAACCAAGAGATGGTCTGTGTCTTCTTCTACAACTCCACATAGTGGGCATGGAAAGGAGTCTGTGATCCCCAGCCTCTTTAATCTTGAGCTTGTTAGTATCCTGTCTTGAATGGCGAGCCATGTAAATACACTAATTTTTGGGAGAATTGAATTATGCCATATGAATTTGTGAATGGGGAGGTTTTGGTTTGGCAAATAGACCAATGAATTGTACCCCTCTTTGACTGTGTACCTACCCGAGTTACTCTTTGTCCATATCAGTCGATCCTTCTCCCCACTAATGGATAGGAATCTGTTCCTTAATATATTTTGGAGCTCTGATTTTTCATTGGGATAAATCGGGAGATGGGAGAAGTCTTTCCATTTGTACTTACCATCTTGAGTTGTGAAGTATTCGTAAACCTTGATTCCCCATTCTTGTTCAAGAACTATTCTGGCAGTTCGGAGATGTTGAGTGGAAGAAATTTTTTTATGGTTGTTCCACGATTCTACCCAGAACAATGCCTGCGAGCTCGAATTAATTTGCCATGACAGGTGAGGGAGGATAATGTTTCTACTAGTGATAATAAAATTCCACATGACAGAGCCTATGGGAGGGTTGGTAATTGTGAATATTCTCTTCAGGGTATCCATGTCGAGGTATTTTGTCCTAATAAGTTGGCTCCAAAGGCTCTCTGGTCTATCATAAATTTTCCAAGACAATTTAGCTCTCAGATTGAGGTTCCTCTCATGAATTTTATGAAAGCCCAGTCCCCCATTGGCTTTAGGTTTGCAAAAGTTTTTCCAGGAAACCGTGGGAATTTTTGCCTTATTATCAATGTTCCCTTTCCAAATGAAATCTTTTAGGCTCTTTGAGATTTTCTTTATCACCCACGGGGGAGCAAGGATGATAGACATTATATAATTTGGTATTGATCTTAACATTGACTTCACTAGGAGGATTCGGCCTGCAAGAGATAACCATCTAGCTTTCCACGAAGCGATCCTTTCCCCGAAGCTTGTTACCACCCCATCCCAAAATGCTGATTTTGCTTTGCCCTGGAAGAAAGGAATGCCCAGGTATTTACAAGGGGTTTTGGCTGCCAAAAAGCCTAATGTTCACTAAATGATTTTGGCAGCTTTAGGATTGATGTTGAAGAGAAAATTTTTAGATTTAGCTTCATTTAATTTTTGGCCTGATGCCTCACAATATTCTGCCAGAGTATCTTTAATAACTGAAGCCTCTTTAACACAACCTTTACCAAAGAGTAATGAATCATCTACAAATAGGGTGTGTGAAATGGAAAGGTGAGATTGCCTAATGTTGATCCCCTCCCACAAACCTGAAGATTTTTTATGGGCAATGAGCCTGTTGAGACCCTCTGCTAAGATGATAAATAGGAATGGTGAGATAGAGTCCCCTTGTCTCACCCCTTGTGAAGAGGAGAAGTACCCACACGGGCTCCCATTAATCATTATTGAAAATTTGGCTCCTGATATGCAAGCCTGAATCCATTTAATCCATTTAATGTGGAAGCCCATTTTGGTCATAATTGCAGACAAAAATTTCCAGTCTAGTTTGTCATAGGCTTTAGTCATATCCAGCTTAAGGATCATGGCAGGCAAGCCTTCTTCTTGGATAGTGTGCAACACTTCATGTGCAATGAGGGCCCCTTCTACTATGTCTTTCCCTGGAACAAAGCCACCTTGCTGCTCTAAGATGATTTTAGGGATTAATTTTCCCAAGCGAGAGGCCATAGATTTAGAGATAATCTTGTAGATCATGTTACAAAGTGTTATTGGCCAAAAATCTACAAAAGTTTGCAGGTGTTGAAACTTGGGGATGAGTGTGATCATTGTGTTGTTAAACTATTTAAGCATGCAGGAGTGTTTTCTAGATTCTTCCGCTGCTTTCAGAATGTCTGGACCCATAAAATCCAAGCAGTTTTGGAAGAAGAAAGGAGTGAAACCATCCAGACCCGGTGCTTTGTCTGCATCCATAGAAAAAATGGTGGATCTGATTTATTCTAAGGTGAAGGGTGCAAGCAAAGCCATGTTGTCCAAGGGAGAAACCAAAGTTGGGATGTGGTTGATGATTGGGGGGGTTTGCTAGTTCTGATTTTCTTGAACTTCCGTTGTAAGAAGGCTGGAGAAATATCTTACTGCCTCCATTTGGATATCTCTATTCTGATTGAGGATAAGACCGTTGGAATCCTTAATTTGAAATATCTTGTTTCTATGTCTTTTGACTTTGGCTGACATGTGGAAAAAGCTGTGTTTCTGTCTCCATCTCGGAGCCATAGTTCTCTGGATCTTTGCCTCCAGTAGATTTCTTCTCTACTTAGTACCTCTTCTAATTTTCTAGTAGTCCTTCTTTTTTCCTCATATATTTCAGGTGACATACCCTTGCTGAGGATACTGGCTTTAATGTCTTCTAGTTTCCTTTGAAGATCAGATTTTTGTTTAAATATGTTCCCAAAGGAGGTTTTATTCCATTGTTTTATGTTTTGTTTCATGAAGACAAGCTTCTTTGAAAGCTTAAACATGGCTGTGACAGTAATGCGTGGGGCATTGAACCACCAATTTTGTAGTAATGTGAGAAAGTGTGGGTCCTTGAACCACATTTTTTCCATTTTGAAGTAAGGCCGAGGTTGATTGTTGGAAATTCAAATTTATCTTATATTGATTGATTTCAATTTTATTTCAAATCATTTGTTACATCAATCTTAATTAACTTCAGTTAACTTACATACCAGAATATTGACTTTATTATAAAATATTTTACTAATTATTAACTACAAATTACTATAGAATTCTTTTAGTAGAAATAAATTAAAGTCAATAAATAAAGTATATTAATTCAATATTAAAATAATACATAAAATGTAGAATAGTCAAACAACTAAAGAGTTTATATTTTTAAATTTATTTAGCGTATTTAAAATATATTAATATAGACTAAAGTGTACCCTACATTATATCTAGAGAAGATAAATTAAGTATAATTTAAAACTATAGATGAATTAAGGAAACATAAGTATGACTAAACAAGATTAAATATAGTGATATCATGTCTTAAAATTGAAAATTATATCCCAAAATTAATATAATGTGAAAAAAACTTGATTACTTAAATGTTTAGATAGAGTTTAAAAATAAACTCAAGAATATGTAGACTGACAAACAAAAACTTATGACAAATACAATTTTAGTTTCAAGATCAAGAATGTAATCATACTATTATGGTATAGCCTAGGTGGTATAGCTATAATATTAATGAATGATGATATTTTGTAAAAACACTATTTGTAGAAGATATTCATCTAATATGCATATATCTGGAAAAGCTAGTTAGTATTCAGGATCACCAAAGATAAATAATTTAATGGTGCAAAGTGTGCTCAATTTACTTATTAGGAGTCAATCCTCAAAGATGATTCAACAGTGAAATAATAAATTAAATGGTATTAGATTTTGATGTAGCTAATGTAGGTAATAGTTAAACATGTGAGTGTTAGTGGTGTATAAGAAATATTTTGAAGGATATTCAAACATTATAAATACATCTAAGTAATGCCTTTAATTACAATCCCTACATAGAATATTGAAATCCTTTAGCACACTATTTAGAATCTAATAATAATATTCTATAGGATTGATGCAAGGAGATACTCTAATATTCACAAGTACATAAATTTTTAAATTTTACATAATGTACTAAAAAGAAATATTTTTAAATGATATAAATTTATTACAACCCTCAAATTCTATTACATTATTCAAATATTAATATGTTTATATTCCTTGTGATCCTTGCATTTTATATAAATATACATATTGTTAAGAATTGCACTTAAAAATCATATTTATGTTTCTTGTTTTGTGTATCTTCTCTGGTTTTTTTTTCTAAACCTATTTGATACTTAATAAAAGAAACTACACTTAAATTTATGTAGAAACTAATATATAACAATATAATGTAATGAAAAAAAGTTCATATACACACATGGATTGCTAAAGTTATAATTCAATCATGTCACAGGGAAACTAACATATATGAATGTAATATAACAAAATGTTGTAACATTCAAACTCCTTAGCGAGACATGACAACACTCCATGTCACCTCACCTTTTATTAATATAAATAAATATAGGATATGAACCCTGTTAACTCTTGTTGTGGATATCCAAACATGACAAGAATTAATTAGGAAAAATTTTATAAGATATTTTCCTCCAACTATTAAAGATGATGCATTTCAATTTATACTCCAATGAACCAAATCTAATCAATTACAATAGTAAGAACAAGCATCTTTCCCTCCAATCAATGTCATTTCCAAAGAAAGATATATTAGAAGCTCAAAATAGGTGGATAAGTATTTTCTCTATCCTATGGCATTCAAGGTAGAGATGGCTTACTCATTTGAGATTTTTTTTTACTGCTTTGAAGTGACTTGACCTAGACTATTTTTTGGTATGATTTGAATTGTTTCTCTATCATATTCCATCTCAAATCATTTGAAAAAAAAACTCACTTAAATAATGAAGAAACTAATATATTTGAATAATATAATGAAAAAATTCATATACATATATGCATTGCTAAAGTTTCAATTCAATCACATCACAAAGAAACTAACATATATGAATATAATATAAAAAATAGTAAATAGAAAAAGTTAGGACAAAATATTTTCCTTCAACTATTGAAGATGATGCATTTCAACATATAACCAAATCTAATGAAGTAGAATAGTATCTTTCCTTTCAACCATTGTCGTTTTACTTGATCTAGTTTATTTTTGGGTATCATTTTAATTAGTGCTCTATTATATTTCATGTAGACCCATTTGGATTGTAGGAATGTTCTCCCAAAAAGAATTTCCCCATATAAATTAGTAAAATATAACACAAATACTATTTATATTTAATTTTTATAATTGAACTCAACCCAAGAATTATACCAAAAATACATCTTTTTTAAATTTTAAAGAGGGGTAAACAGTTTGACTCGGTGAGGTTATAAATGGGGGACCTCATCCCCAGTGAGATTTGAACCTTGATGACAAAAACAACAATACAACAACTTAACCATCAGAACAAGCCACTATTGACATCTTTATTCTATTAATAATTTGATAGAATATCACCAATTGAAAATAAAGTACATAAGATTTACACCCTTCACTTTTCACATGAAGAGTTGGCAAAAAAAAAAACATGATTACTACTAATTTAGGTCCATATTTAACAAAATGGCCTTTAACACGTCATTTTTATTTTTATCACAGACTTCTAAATAAGTAAGAATGTTTTCTATCAATATGGACGACATAAACTATGTGGGAGTAGAACAGAAGAAAAGCGATCTGACCTGCTTGATGAACAAGCCAAGTCATTCATTCAGTTGTCGCTTCATGGCTGTGGCAAATAGATTAAAGTTACTGCATGACGAACCCCTGTCCTTGATTGCATCCCTAGCAATTCCTTTCAATTTTCTTGCTTCCCGTCTGATCTCTAGACCTTTTTCTGATTCGAGTAAAATCTGTACACCTTTCACAAATTCCCCTTTATCTATACTTCCTTGGCTATTCGCATTCAATGTCGGACCCAATTTCCACACATCCACAACATACGTACGGTTAAGACACTGGTCTGCAAATTGGGGCCAGCAAAGCATTGGCACGCCCATGGTGATGCTTTCCTGCACTGAGTTCCATCCACAGTGAGTCACAAAACAGGCTATGGAAGGATGTGATAACACCTCCAACTGTGGCGCCCACGAAACTATGCAACCCCTCTCTCTCACTCGCTCCATTAAACCTCCAGGTAAAATAGCTTCGCTTTCTCTCATTAGATCTGACCGCACAACCCACAGAAATGGTCTCTGGGCGGCCTCCACTCCCAGAGCGAGCTCTTCCAATTGCTTTTCACTCAGAAGTGCTATACTTCCAAATGACATGTAGATCACAGAGTGGGCACACTGTTTATCCAACCATTTTAAGCATCCTGTGTCATTTTTCCAGAAGCTTGGGAGGACGTTCGTGCTCGTCCTGCTATGGAGACACTCAGGAGGAATTAAAGGGCCTATTGGATAAACACCCACTTCTTTGGACAAAGTTTCGATTACTGGAGCCTCAATCTCTAAGAAAGAATTGAAGAGTACCCATTTGATGTGCTTGACTTCCTCTGCCATGCGAATCCCTTTTCGAAACATGAATTCCCCTTCCTTCAACCACGGAAGATCTCCCGAATGCAACGGCGGCATGGAGAACAAAAAGTTTGCTGCTTTATCTTCCTTTGGAATTCCTTCAACACAAAACCCACAAAGATCAAAAATGTTTTCAAATATAACTCAAATCATGCAAGTTTAAATTGACTAAAAGTGTATGATTATATGTTACCATCCGAAGGAAGGATGCCAAGCGAGACCAGATTGGCATCACAGTAGTAAATGGCGAAGACTGAAACAAGAGTAGCGTTGAAAGCGGCGACGGGAAGTTTGTGGAGCGTGGCTACCGGTTGTAAACCAAAGCACATCCAGACGTCTGCAATTATACAGGTGAGCTTGTTTAGTCTAATTCTGATTAGATCCATCAACAAGATATAGTAGATATTAATTATCTTAAGAGAACAATTCAAATAAGCTTTCTAATATAATTGTTCAAAATATAGATTCAACAACTAGCTCAATAACATATATTATTGATAATTTTGAAAATCCAATAGTAGATGAAGACGACAACTAGGATGACAAACACTCT
>MU225852.1:2495770-2513084 GCA_018584345.1 Thuja plicata | reverse complement strand
CATTCATGATTATTTTCTTGAGGGGACTTATAAAAGGTTGGATAGTTCTTTCATGGGGAGTTTTTTTGGTAATAACTCTCATATTAGCATTGTGAGAAGATGGATGTCTTTGGTTTTGAAGCTGAAACAACAAGTTAAGGTAGCTATAATAAAAAATAATTATTTATTTATCGAAGAGATGAAGCAAAAATGATCTCCTCAACCCAAAAGCAAATAGGAAGATCGAATCATAAGGCTGGTGGAAAAAAATTCTTCCAACCTGGTATTATAACCTACAACCAAAAGGAGAAACTAACTATTCATCTTTTAAACAAAATATTAGCTCCACAACCTGTTGACTTCTCTTTCCTGCCCGTTTGTTTTTTGAATGTTAGCTTCAACCTCTACTCTATTGAGGATCTTGGGGAGCACGGAGGTTCTTTGCCCTGACCTATTCTTGGTGCTTTCTCCCAGGGATGGCAGTGACTATTGTGCCATCCCCAAACATGTGGTGGAAAACAAAGAGGGCCCTATGGGGGGTTGGAAACTTGCGGTGTTGAGGAAAGAGTCTCCTGACACCTTTGCTCCTCCTATTTTCAAGGTAGGTCAATTTGGCCCAGAGATTGTTGTCCTAGATGGTGTGGTTGAAGACATTTCTTCCTCTCTACAACTTGCTCTGGTGGGGAGGTTTATCTCTTTCAGGCCCACCATAGATATGGTTCGCAGGTGGTGTACAGCCAGATGGAAGGTTAAGGGGACTTTGTCGGTATCGGCTATGTCGGGGGGCTGTTCCTCTTTAGATTTAATGATGCGAAGGACTATACTCTTGTTTCCACTAGAAGTTGGTGCTATGGAAAACATGCACTGCTAATGGTCAAATGGAAGCCAGGCTTCAATCCAGAGGTTGAACTATAGGAAGTTGCGCCTGTGTGGGTCCACCTACCTGGACTTCCCCTTGAATTCTGGGATCAGAAGGTTCTCTGATAGATTGGGAACTCATTTGGAAACTATGTGGCAATGGATACGGTTACCATTCAAAAAACTAGGCTGGTATTCACAAGATTCTATGTGAGTGTGACAATCAATAGTCCCCTCCCCAACTTTGTGATGCTTAAATCCAAATGGGGGAACTGGAATCAGGCCATTGTGTATGAGAATGCCACTCTACACTACCAAAACTATGGTAAAAATGGGCATGTGGTGATAGACTGCAAGGTAACTACGAGGATTGAAGAGAAAGACTCTAAGTGGTGTGCTTCAGGGTCTCTAAGTGTGAAGGATAGTGAGAGGGACCAGGTAGTTAGGACTGTGGTTACCACAGAGACCCCTCCCCCCCTTGATGAGCACTTGTCTCCTGCATCTAGGGTGGAGGAGAATGGAAATGGAAAGGATAAAGAGGTAGATAAGATGGTAGACCTAGAAGAAGGAGAGTTTGTTGCAGACCTAAGGGTGGCCCCCAACTCTCATAGAGGAATCCCAAAAGGGAAAGGAAATAAAGAAGACAACAAGGGGGAGAAGGCACAGGAGTCTAAAGCATGATGACTGAAAGAGAAGCTGAAGAGATCAGTTTAAAAGATGGGGGGAAATTTCCTCCCCAATCCATAATGGGGTGGGACTGGTAATGGAAATACAAATATTGACCCATTCATCGCCATCAACTAGCTTCTTTGAATGGTTGGAACCTACAAGGAAAACCAGAAGCAAGAAGGTGGATGAAAGTGTAGAAACCAAAAAAAGGTAGATGTGGGGAATGAAACCAAAGTGGGTTGACCGACGGTGAAAGCAGTTAGAGAAAAAGAAGCAGCAAGGGCTATTGCCAATGGGTGGCAGTTAACCTTAGAAGATTCCCAAAAAAATTAAAGATGAAGTTCCTCTCATGGAACATACGAGGCATGAACAGCCTACAAAACCAATTTTCTCTAAAGAAGTACATTCTAGAGTTCAAATTTGACGTGGTTCTTATACAGGATGTAAAAATGAAGTATCAAAACTTCACTTTGCTGGTGGATAATATTTGGCCAGGTGCAACCTTTCTATATAGTGAAGCTGATGGGGACTCTGGTGGTGTGGCCACTCTCTGGAACCGTTGTAAGTTATCCAAAAATGTTGTGGCCTTTTCTCACAACTTCCTTGTTGTGTTGTTTACTTGGAATAATATTTCATGGAACTTGTATAATATTTATGCTCCTAACATTAGAAGTGAATGTAGTACAATCTAGGGGGAATTTCTAACCTCATTGAAGCTAATCACTTCCACCACACTATGTGTGCAGGGAGTTTTAATACTCCTCTATTCCCATCTGAGAAAATCAGGGGCAGACAAGATTACTCGGAAAGTATGCAGGAGCTGGCATATTTTATAAGGCACAGTGATCTGGCTAATTTGGATCTGCAGGGAATGGGGTTTACCTAGTCCAACAATAGAAAATGGAGACACCTTATACAGGTTAGACTAGATAGATGAATGTTATCAAGAGGTTGGGATGTTCCTCCCTTGATCAAACTCTCTCACCTTGCGAGAACGGTTTCTGACCACTCTCCCTTGATCCTTGACTGGGAGGAGAGAAAACAAAATGGACCCTATCGCTTTTGTTATGAAATCATGTGTCATTCTCACAATGAATTTGAAGAGTGTATCAAGAGATGGTGGAATACCCCGATGAGGGGAACGACAATGTACATAATAGCTAAAAAACTAAAAATTATCAAATGAAAGGCCCAAAGGTGGAGTAAGTCCCAGTTTGGTGACATTTTCCAATGTAAAAAAGAAATTAAGGAGAAAATCAAACACCTCTAGAAGGATATGGCTTCGGGTGATTCTACTTGGGATGATCATTGTGAGGAGGAAGGATGGAGGAGCAAATGGAAAGAGAACCTCAAAAGGGAGGAAATATTCTGGAAGCAAAGGTCTTGGGTTCAATGGCTGAAGGAGGGTGACCGAAACTCTGCTTTCTTCCATAGGTCAGCCTCCATACATAAAAGAAGGAACACCATTAAATCTCTAGATGCTAATGGGAGCCAACTTTTGGAGGTTGAAGATATTGGTAGTCATGCTGCGGATTTCTTCTAAGGTATTTTCTGAAGACCGTCTCAGATTAGGATGGATGTTGATTTTGACTTTCTTATGGAAGTTATCCCTAATGTTGTTACTAAGAGTGACGATGAGGCCTTGTTGTTTCAAGTTACTAAAGAGGAAGTTAAAACTGGGGTTTTCTCTATGGGAGCCTTTAAATCTCTAGGTCCGAATGGGTTTCCCCCGGCCTTCTTCTAGCACTTTTTGGAAGTAGTCAAATATGATCTCATCCATGCTACCTGCAATTTTGTTAGGACTAGCAGCGTCCTGAAAAGGATTAACAAAACATACATTGTCCTTGTGCCTAAAGTGTAGGATCCTAAATGCATGAGTGACTTTCACCCCATAAGACTCTATAACAATGCCTATAAAATTTTTTCCAAAATTATCACCAGTAGGATCAAACCCCTTCTCAAGAAAATAATTAATCCCAACTAGAAGGGGTTTGTTTCGGGAAGACAAATTCTTGATGTTGTTATCACCACTCATGAAATTATACATTCTATGGAAAAAGGGAATGACACTGGTATGGCTTTAAAACTGGACATCTCCAAGGCTTATGATAATATTCTATGGAAATTTATGTATGGGGTACTTAGGAAATTTGGCTTCCATGATAATTTCATTAAAAATATAAAGGTGGCGGTGGAAATGGTTGATTTGTTGTGTTGTTCAATGGCACACCCTGGGGGTCCTTTACTCTGGAAAGGGGATTATGTTAGGGGGATCCTCTATCCCCATATCTCTTCCTTTTGGTGGCAGAGGTGTTGGCTCAAAACTTATTGAGACTAGAAGGAGTGGGATCCATTTCTTGTTTTAAACTGGCCTCCACTCTTCCCCTAGAAGTTTTACAACAATTTGTAGATGATACGTTCCTCTTTGGAAAATCCTGCATTAGAGAAGCTAGAGAATGGAAAGACCTCCTAAATAAGTATGTGTTGGCGTATGATCAAGTGATTAATTACAACAAAAGAAAAATTTACTTCTTCAACACTGAACAGAGAACGCAGATGAAAATTGTGGAATATCTTGGTTGTAAGGGAGCTACACTCCCGGATACCTATCTTGGTCTCCCGCTCACACTGAAGGAAGTCTTTGATGAATTTTGGATTTCCATACTGGAAAAAATGTAGAAAAAACTGGCTGGATGGAAAGGTAAGGTCCTTAGTAATGCTGGAAAACTCCAATTGCTTTCAGCAGCCCTCCAAGCTAATCCTATTTATTTCGTTTCTCTTTTAAAAATAAATTATAGAATGGTAGAGAAACTAGAAAAAAGTCAAAGAAACTTCCTTTTTTCTTTCCTCCCTATGGTCAAAATTTACCCCCAGCTCAAAAATCTAGAATTTCATTTATAAAAGTAAAGGAATTATTTTCAAAGGTTTAAAATGGGTGGTCAGAAATGGCACCCAGATCCATTTTTGTGAAGATTGGTGAGTGGGGGAAAAACCCCTTAGACAGGAAAATTTTGGACCTGTCAAGGATAGATTGATTTCTCACTTTGGAGGTAAAGTCAGCGACTACATCTCTCAAGGTAAGAAATGGAAAGTTCTCGCTGATGATTTTTAGGATCAGACTCAAGTGCCGCCCTATATAAATGAAATTCATAAGATTCTTGATGGCGTCAGGATTCCTATATCCCTTGTTGAGGACAAAGCCATTTGGTGTCATAACAAATTGAGGGAGATCACGGTGAAATCTGTTTATCTAACTAACTTAAAAGTTGTGGTAGATGAAAAGAGCTGGGGGAAAGTCTGGATTCCCCAATTAATCCCCAAGATCAATTTATTTTTGTGGACAACCCTCCATGGTAAAATTCTTATGCTAGATAAGCTCCAAAAAAGAGGAGTTCATTTGGTCAATAGATGTTCCCTATGCAAAAATACATGTTGAGTCTATCAACCACATTCTTATTCATTGTCCCTATGCGACTCTAGTCTAGTCCAAAATTATGACCATTATGAGATTGAATTGGGTCTTCATGGAGGACTTGAACCAATTCGTTTGCAACTAGGGGAACCTCGCGGAGCACCCACTTATCAACACCCTTTGGAGGTTGTTACCCATGCATGTTTGTTGGAGCTTATGGAAAGAAAGGAATAACCAGGTGTTCATAGGGGAGGAAAAAGATGTTGATGGGATGGTAAGGCTGGCTGTGAAACTATTGAAGGACAACCTTGGTACTTGCCATTGGAAAATCCCACCTCCCCCCCCCAAGGTTTTTGATTGTTTGGTGGCTAAGGATTGGAAGTTGCCTCCCTCCATTTATGAGTTTGATTGATCTAAGATTATGGTGAGAAGGAATACAAAATGGTCCCCTGGGAGGAAAATCTCACCAAATTCAATTTTGACGAAGCTACCTCCAAAGGATCTGCTGCAGGTGGAGGTATCTTCTGAGACAAAAATGGAAAAATGATCATTGCTTATGCAATAAATTTTGGATTAGGATCAAATAACGTGGCAGAAATCTCTGCTCTCTTTTGGGGCCTAAAGGTGGTAGTTACATTGGGATTTAAAAGGCTGGTCATTGAGGGGGACTCCATAATTATTATTTAAATGGTCAAGGGAAATTTTTAAGTTGGTTGGAGGCTATCCAATCTACTACAAGACATTTGGTCGCTGCTCCCTAGATTTGACAATTTTAAATTACAAAAAATTTTCTGGGAGGGAAATCCGGTGGCTGACAAGCTGGCAGCCATGGGGATTAATCAACAAGGCCTAAGGTGCTGGAGAAACTTGGGCTCCCTTTCAAAGAAAACTACCTTTCTTGTCGAAAAAGAAAGTAATTAACCTATGGAGTACAAGGACATTTTTGATTGGACAAGAGAGGTGACAGACAGGATCACGAGGATTGGGGAAAATTCAAATTTTTAAAAATTTATAGGGAAGGATTTTAATATTATTAGAATTCTGAAAAGATAGACTCTTAATTCAAATTTCAGAAAAAGTATGGGCTTTTTCAAATTTGGAGCTCACGTGGGGAAAAGCACGAGGTTGGAAGAGCTTGACAAGATGGATGGGGTTAAGTGGTGCATTAATTAGGGGAAAGACAACCATGTCACAATACGCAAAGGCTCTACAATCACTCTGGCTAGCCATGTAAATAGTACTTTCCAATTTAGTAAAATGACGGATATTCCTCCCACCTAGTTTTTTGCCTTGTGTATTTCTGCCCTCTGGTGTTGTGTTTGTGTTTTTTGTAAGACTCTAGTTAAGTGGGTGCTAGGTAGAGGTACGAAAGGTGAAATGTTAGTGGTGATATAGGAAGAGGTGAATCCTAAGTACAACTCCAATTTGGGTGGTGATATGGTGAGGGTGGAACCTCCTAGGATTGAGATTGGGTTCCTCAAGAACTAGTGTGCAGTGACCTATCTGAAGGAGGGTGGGTTCTATCCTTTCATGGAAGCTATGGTAGGATGCGATGAAATTATCTCCATGTAGTTGGTAAAAACCTACACAGAGCGCAAAGTTACAATAAATAGTATTACCTTTGAGGTAAATAAAGAAGTTATAGCCCAGGCTACGGGGCTTTCCAGTGAAGGGAAGAAATGGAAAAAGTAATGAAGAGCCGCGATGATTCTGGTAAAATGATATTCTTCAAGAAATCAGAGGTCCCGGTTCCAATTTGTGGAGGATTCAAGAGGGAGGAGCTGCCAAACCCATGGAATGATGTTTGCCTCATCCTCATGAAGTATATTACCCTGGAAGGCCTCTTTGGCACCTGCTACAACTACCAATTTCCCTTGTGAAACACTTTTAGGTACAATGATACTATCTCTTTACCCTTTTACCTACTTCATTCCCTTGAAGCTACAGTTTTGGATGTGAAGGAAAAACTAAAAGCCAGGAAAAACTATTGTACTACCCACCAAGGTCTTATTCTCCACCTTTACAATTTCCACCTTGCATTATATCCCCCTAGAATTGTTTCTTTACAGGGCATTACCACATCGGTTGAGAAGGGTCCTTAGGAGGTGACGGTCCCCCGTTCTAACCACTCTTCTTCCTCCAAAACCCCAAAAAAATCTAAGAAGACCAATTAAGGGTCCATGGGTGGAACCCAAATCACCATCAACTCTGAGGAGGAGGAGGAAGATAATGATAGCAAAAGGAGGTCCCACAGAATTTCTACAAACACCCGCTACAAATAGAAAGCGGTTAGGAAGCATTACATTAAAGATGAGGAGGAAGAGGAAGATTATGAGAAGGAGGAGGAAAATAATATTTACACCAGTGGGAACACTAAAAAGGGGAATAAAAGTGAGATTAAGGAGTGCAAAAAAGCAAAAAACCCTCAGGATCTTGAAGGGGGAGAGAAGAGCCAAAATTTTGGCAGGCTTCACTCTGCCACCATGGATCTTTCTAAAAAGAAGTTGTTTTAAGATAAGACCAAGGAATCGCAGCCCATGACCCCATTGCCAGAGGACCCCCAGGTGCTGAGAACCCTAGGGTGGATGGGAAAATCAAAGATGAGACCCTGGAGGTTAAGGAAGCGGAGACCGAGAGCATGTGAAACACGGTGAGTGAAATCTCCCAACTTCAAAAGGATATTAAAGCTATTCAAACTTCCTCCCTTGATTTGGTCTCCAAGATGGATCTGTGGGAAGTCAAGGAGGAAATCAAAAAATTGGGTGAAAGTTTCAACAGGGTGGCTGGTTTTGCGGTCAATATTATGCATTTGGCGGCAACCACGCTACAACTATTGTAAATGGTGAAGGCATCTACCCAGGGGGAAGAGCACATGGATGAGAATTTGTTCCAATTCCTCATGGAGGATTGTCTCAAGTTGCTACTAGAAAGTGGGGTAAAAACACCATTTAGCATTCTTGGTTTTCCATGCTTTTCTTTTTTGTTGGTATCTGTTGGCTGGCCATTGTGGGCCTGTTTGTGATTCTGCTGAACTTTTTCTATTGGTTTCATATTAATTCCTGCATTACTGTTAATAATTATTACTTTGATACTTACTTTCATAGACTGGTTACCAGCTTCAAGGTGAAGTTGTGGTCTGTTAGAGATAGCAGGGTGGTTACCAACTCCATGTTAGAGTTGGGGCCTATTAGTTTTAATTTTTGGTTTTTAATTTTAAAAAAAGGTATTGGCTTAGGTTTTGGTGACCTCCGTGATGTGTTGGTAATCTTCTAGTATTCTACACTTCTCGTGCTAGCTGTGTCTATTCGGGTCAACCCCCTTGTCTTGGCTACTTTTTTAATCAAAAACAAATCATTATTTCCTTTTTCTTCTTTTCAATTTTTGAAGACCTTATTTGGTCTCTTCATGAAGGCCCCTTCATTTTTAGCCCTAAATGGTCTAGTTCTTTCTTTGTTGTCCCCTCATTTCGACCCTTTGAATTATTTTATGTTGCCCATTTGGGTCCAATTACGTAGACTGTCTATAGTAATTTTGGAATGAAAATATTGTCATATATATTGTCAACTCTTTGGGTCAATTTTATGCTATTCGCCATATTACTAAATACAATAAGTATTTTTTGTATTCAATATTATGTCTGCAAGTGGAATAGAATATGGTGCTCCATAATTATTTGACCCTTTCTTTGAAGTTTCGTAAATGGTTGTAGGGTATTCAATTTTGAAGTTTCTTGATTTTCTATAATTTTTATATTCAAGTGGATCACATGAATAGTACATGTAAGACCAACAAGAACACATATTTCATTTAAATCAACAAGGAACATGAGCCTTATCCAAATAATAAATGCGTGTCTTCTCCTCCTAGCGTAATTGGTCAAAAAATATATACTAGAGGTTATTTTCCTCATCCTAAAGCTACAAAAATGGCTATAACTAGTGGTTCACTGGATTTTTATAAGAAAATATGCTTGGAGGAGATTGTTCATCAAAAAATAGATGACAAATTTCCCTCATTCCTGCCCATTGAAGAGATTTAGAAGAATGAAAATATTAATGCCACTAAATATTGGTTCTAGATAGATGCTTCACTCAATACTGTGAGATTCAAATATAGTGCTACTAGCATCTCCTCTTCTCCAAAGGAAAAAAAAAGTGTGAAGAAGCATATAATAAGAAATACTCTACAAAGTTCCTAAAGATGAATGCCTCATTGAATTTTGTTTGGTAGAAAGAAGAAAATAGTTTTATGTTCCAAATTTGTCTCAAGAAATTTAGCTTATGGGATTTTGATTCAAATATTTCAAAAGAATATCTATTTTGGAGCATTTTTTCAAACCACCATGATGGATTGGTTGACCGTCTATTTTGTATTTTTACTTTAGTTTGTGTTCTACATCTTTTTTTTTTTTGTCTAGTGTGGTAATGATGCCTCTTCTCCATGTCGTTCCTTGTTGTCTTGCTATATTTAGTATTTTATTTTGGATGTCTGTTGTCCATTTCAAAACCCTACTTACTTTCTTGCTATCTAGGCATTTTTAATATTTTTTATTAATATCTATAATGGGGAAGGTCACTTCCCAACTTATCTTCATATAAAACATACACTATCACTTAGCAGAAATGCCATTGTCACTATTTATAACATTTTATCATTGTAAACTTAGTTTCATAATTTAAATAAGATGCAAGGAAGTCCTAAACAACTATCCTTATATAGAAATATTCTCCAATGATGCTTCATAGTAAAATATGTTTTCTTTATTTTTATATATTTTATTACACTTGAATATGATTTGTAATGCTTTAAATTAATTATTCTAATTATATTTCAATAACAAATATGACCTTTCTTAATTCATATTTATAAAATCACAAAACTGTAACCCATTTCATGATTTTTATACTTAAACATTTATGATGATGCAATTTTATGAGTATTGTTTACTTTTATGAGTATGGTGAATTATCCTTTATTAAAACTTAATCACTTATCATCCATTCATTCTATTTAACAAATGTGCAAAAGTAAACAATAAAAATAGAACTCCTCTGTATAAGCACTTACTTCAAGATCTTTTTGCCAGGGGTTTTGTCTCTTCTTGTGCAACCTCACTTCATAATCACCTGGGAGGTAAGTCTCCCTAATATTTACCACCATACCTTTCCAACTTGTAATTGGATTCTTTCCTTCCTTTACCCTCTCATATTGTACAAATTTCCACCATGTGTCCCTCTCAGCCCTGTTTTAGCTACTCTCACCTTATGTTCCTCTGTCACACTGTCACATTCAAAGTGGTTTTCTAGTCCCTAAATCCACTCCATGACTACTTCAGGTTCAATCTTACCATTGAATAAGGGTACACCTTCTAGTGAATTATCATTCATGGCCTTTAGAACCTTAAGGAATGGATCCTTATGTAATACTTGATCTGGCTCTAGTACTGCATCTTCTTTTTCCACTGACTTTCCTTTTCCTTTTGTCTCTCTTACCAACTCACTTACTTCTATTACCCTAGATTGTACTTCATCAAGCTTAGTAGCCATCTCTTCGACCAATTGTTCTCTTATGAGTCTATTCTTCTCTTCTCTTTCATCCATCTTCTTGGCCAACTCTGTGTTGGTCACCATGGTTGATCCACCCACGGATTCAAGATCAATCAAGTCTTTTAGGGCTCTGATACCAATCTGATAGAGGTTTTATTCAAATCTCAGAGTTATCTTGACTCTCTTCCAAGGCCTCTTCTCTATACCTAATATGGATTCCATATAACCCTAATCCTAAGGGAAAGACACCAAGTTCTCTACCCTCCAAATCTTGAACCTCTCTACCAGTAGGATCTTTAGTACTCACTGAACCTACAAGAGTAGATTCCACTAAACCATGCCAATAAACTTCTAGTGCCTACAGGATTGAATTCACATCATTTTGGGTCATGTGACACCATTATTGAAGACTAGATTCAATCATTCACCCAACCACCAATCCAGTCCCTAAAAACTAGGAATAGGCCCTATGGCTTCTTGTAACCCTATTCAGACTCAAAAACTAGATTATCTCACAACACCTTAAAACCTTTAGGAACCATGTCCTTAAAAGTAGGGCTAATTGTCCAATCTGAAGAAAATATTCTTAAAACCATATGAAATGGATTCAATGGTCACTCCACTTCTCTAAGAATCTTATCACCTCTCATATTCCATCCTCTAATCACTTTATTATAATATTGAACCCAACCCCATGTTCCACAACACATTGTTCTTCTTATTCCCTAGCCGAGATATTGCCAAGCTCTTCTAGGGAAAGACCTTTAAATTCAACCCTAGAATCTTTGCAATTGAAACCAAAAGAAAATATATGTAAAATGAATTCCCGTGTATTCCATCTAGACCCATTTTACATGTCATGGAAGGAAGAACTCCGAGGATCCATTTTCCTATGTACAGTCCAGGATGGACCAGAGAACACAAAACAACAACAAAAATTTTCTTACACTTGAAAAATGGAACAACAAGAAAAACCACTACACACCTAATGAGGAAACAACTTTCAAAAACTAATTACATTAATGGTTTTCTCAATTCAATCCATCTGACCTACTTTCAAGTAGAAAACATATAAACTGTGTATGTACAAAAGCATGCAACAACTCTATTACTTAAAAATGTGATCATAAAACTTCCAACCCTAGGACAATGCTAAGAAAGACCTTAAATAACCTTCCTCTATGTAGTGAAATCATCCAAGGGTGATCCCACAATAGTGGGTTACACTTTTTCGGAGGAAGAAATTCCTCACAAATTCACGAGGTGGAAGGATTTAGCCGGGTACTTTCGATAGAAAGTACCTGATTGTTTCGATTGGAACATTAATAGTTTTGATCGAAACTACCTTTTTTTCTTAGTTTCAATCGAAACTAACCTAGTTTCGATCGAAACTAAGCTAATAAAGATTTTAGTGTTGTTTTGACCCATACGCATGTTAAACTAAGAAAGTACTTTCGATAGAAAGTACTTTCGATCGAAACTAATTAGTTTCAATCGAAAGTACTTTCTATCAAAACCCCCAAAATTGAGGCTATCTGCAAAGGCTAACAGAAATGTACAGTTTTCATGGCTTCGGGGCTCAAGCGCTGGGCTCAAATGGAAGAATAAGGAGACCTCCTTTTGCATCACATAAGTACTCTGAACGAGCTTTCTAATGAATATAGATTTAAAAAATTTTGAATTAATTAGGTCTATGTATTTTCACGTGCATCAGATGTAGGTTTTTTATCCAATATAAACTTCTAGGTTTGAAGTTCAATGAAAAATAGTATAAAAGTAAAAAAAAAATTTGAAAAATAACAGTGCCCTCCAGATTTCAATCTTCTTTCTATCAAAAAAAAAAAATTGAATTTTGATAAATACACAACAAGTTATTAGCTACACAGTCAACGTATGTCACAATTACGGTTTACTCTACTTCAAACATTCATAAAATATGCAATAATCATGATAATTTCATCAAACCAATTGCATGCCCTCTGTATGGATGTTACAAAACCAAATTTGAAAGAAGCGCATTGATATCTATTTTAGCAAAAAATTTATGTTGTACGAAGTCATTGTACCTTTTTGAAAATGATGTTTTCAGCAACATAGCAGTTTTAGTGGGAGAAAAACAAAACCATTAAAATCAATTCAAAAAAAAATAAAAAAAATATATTCAGAATCTAGACATAAAATCCTAAAAGACTCTAGTTTACTTCATCTTCTGATTTCAAATAGTTTAACGACAATATGCATCCGAATGTGAACGTTTTTCTCAAAATATAGACTTCAATGTCCGTTTAGGCAAAAAAGTGTAACCCACTATTGTGGTATCACCCCCAAACTGATGAGTAACTATTTTTGGCACAAATCAACTTTTTGACAAAAGTTGTCGAGCAACTTTCACAAGTTACAAATGTTGCTTGAGAAACTTTTTACATCTTTTTGCAATTTTTCCTCCTCATGCTTCCACATCCATGGATGGATTACAAAAGGTCTAATATCATTTCTTACGACTCAAAAAAAACTAAAAATGTCCCCCTAAGCATCTTGGTTTACCAACCCACATTTTTACCCATTTTGTCAAATAGGGCATTACAAAGGTCACTAGGACCAAAACGACCAAAATCCCAAACAAATCACTACTAAAATACTTCAAAACTATCCTAAACTTACCTAAAATTCTTAAAAAACTAAAATGAAACACAAAACAACAAAAATAAAGCTTTAAACCCTAGGTGCTCCTGCACCAAAGAGTTTGTAATGTGATCAATGATGGTGGTAACACTAATAATATTGTGTAAGAAGAAATGGTCAGTATGCTACAGATAGAGATGAGAAGGTCCATCCATATCCATATTGGATTGTCTAGTTGTAATATGGCCATAGGGTTTTGGTTAATGAGCAATGTTTAAAAAACTTTAAAATTTAAAACTACCATGATGAGATAGTTTATGACAATATACCTATGGATGTCTATTGTATTTTATTAGGGATGCCATGACAATTTTATCATCATACAATACATGATCATCATGTAAATACCTATTCTCTAATAAAGGATAGAGTTTTCCACAAGTTGAAGGTCCTAGAGGAAGAAGAAAAGGCATGCACTTATAGAAGAATTTTTTTGGTAAATGGCATGAGAGAATTAGTGGAAGAAGATAAGGGTGAATAAGATGATCTACTAATGCGAGTTGTAATAATATGGCTTGCATTGAAAGAAAAACATCAAATGTTTCAACTGAAAAGGATGAGGTTAAAATTCTAATTTTTTTAATGCAAATGATAATAGTGGGATAGAGAAGGAAATTACAATAATAAATCTTTTGGAAGATAAGAGCATAATTGAAAATGAATAACAATTTTAAAAAGAGAATGATAAATTAGAAAAGGAGATACGAAAGACTAATAGTTTGGTGCAAATTGGAAATGATGAATCCCATGATGTTCATGCTAATAATATTTAAATGCAGATAAGAAATAATTTTTCACGGAAACATATCTTTCTGAAAACAACGAAAATAAAGAACACTAAATTTTAGTTGAGGATGGTTAAAAAAAGATGGTGTAGTTGTAAGCAAGGTAATCCATAACATTCATGTTGAAGAAGAGAATAATTATGAATTCCTAGAGTTTGATAGTGAAACATTGTTTGAGCTAGATAACATTCAAAGGAGAAGAAAGAGAGGAAGGATGAAAGAAGGAAATGATATACAAGTACAAACTAAGGTAAAAAAGAGTGTTGAAGAAAACAAGAAAGAATGGTGGATTCGACGTCAGCATGTGCTTTTAAAATGTTTATGAGCTTCTCTAATGAATGATTTCTTCTTACCCAAGGTGTTTGATGCAAACCCATCAAAGGTGTAAGAGAAATCTTGTATCTACCAAAAAAAATCATTTACATGTGAAGCTTACTTAGGCTTAGTTGGCATGACTTGGTTGTCATAAAGTTACTTGTTGTAACTTATCATTTAAAATAAGTTAATAGGATCATTTTGTTGGAATAGTCCCAAGGATTACTAAGAGGCGGGGGGGGGGGGGGGGGGGGGGGGGNGGGTGAATGAGTTATCAGTCAATTTAATTCTTATCTCTTTATTAAATGTAATTTGATATAAAGTAAATGCACATTCAGATAACACAATAGAGTACTCAACAATTTTGATTACGGGGAAACCAAATATGAAAAAACCCCGGTGGGAATTAGCACCCACAAATAACTGCACTAGTTTATAATGATCCATGTTAGAAGATCTTACAACCCTTTTAGGAGTTGATCTTTATAATGCAAGAAGTACAGAGACCTGGTTAAAGGTTGGACCCTGTTAGGAGTCTTTTACAAATAACCCTGTTAAGGGTGAGGAATCACTGTCCAATAGCTCACTACTAAGATGGTGAAGGATACAACCTTCAGGACAACAAATATACACTATATCTGGTAAATGAACTGTTTGAGTAGACATGTTGTCTTGATCAGTTCCAATAAATTGCAATCAAGTTTTGTTTCTTCACATAGATCTTCAACTTATTCTTTTTGACTTTCTGCTCTCCTCTTTTTTTTCTTTTTTGCTTCATTTTCCACACTTAGCGAACATAATAGAACTGCTATATGTATCTTTCACCAAGGATAAGGTCATGATAGTATCTGGAAACACTTCATCAACATTCTTGTCAGCTCAACCAAACACACAATCAAGGTTAGGACCACACACCTCAAACTGAATAGACACGACACTTTACAAAGTCGGCTTCACCAAATTAACTCTAACATCCATATTCTGTTGAAACATGTTTATCACCTTTGGATAATTATCTTTAACTTATAAATAAACATTAATACAAACATGCATATCCCGAAGATAGGTGCAACTCAAGAGACACTCTATTTACATCAGCTCTTAACAGATAAACTCCAGAAACTATAACTGCCATAAGTGATTAATCATAACTCAACTGTAACTGCATATCTGACTGGGCGTGAATGAACATAGCATCTAGAACATGTATACACCATGGAAATAAAAATGCATAGTACCAAAACATCTGTACTGATAATTTCATATAGGATACTTGTTGTATATTATATGTATTCATCAATGACAAACATAGACTCAATTATTTGCACAGAAGAAAATCTCTAAAAATCTCCCCCCTTGACATTGATGGCAACATATGATATCATCAACTCAAAGTGTCTTCCTTCTTTTTACAATTTTCTCAATATCCTCATCAAAAGTTCCTCTTCATTGTGGCTGCTCTGTATACTACCCTAGAGTATATGCTCCCCCTTACTAATACTCCCCCTTTGACATCAACGACAAAGGGTGTTAAACACCATTAAGCACATGTACTACTCCAGAAGTAGAGTAGTCAACCATTCATCAGTCACCAAGGATTGATGTTGTTGCTGCAAGTTCTAATCAGACTTAGGAAAGGGAATTACTCCCAACTTTTCCCTGAGATACTGAAAAGTATCTTTTGATAATGGCTTTGTAAAAATATTTGCTAATTGTTCTTTAGTGCTCACATAATCCAACTTTACTTCTTTTTCAGCAATTTTTTCTCTTAGAAAATGGTATTTGATCTCAATGTGTTTTATTTCTGCATGCATCACAGGGTTCTTTCACATATTGATAGTACCGGTGTTGTCACGGTGAATAACAATAGGATAATCAATCTGAATACCAAAGTCTTTAATCATCTGTTTGATCCAAACCATTGTTGAAAAATTCAATGTTGCTACAACATACTCAACTTCTGATGTTGACTAATAGATATAATTATGCTTTTTACTTATCCAGGTAACCAATCTATCTCTAAGAAATACTGCTCCTCCTAATGTACTCTTTTTGTCATCAGCACAACCTGCCCAATCTGGATCTATGTACATATGAAGTTGTATATTCTCTGAGTTAGGATACCATAAAGCATATTCAATAGTCCCTTTTAGGTATCTAAATATTCTTTTTATTGCCATTAGGTGATTTTTCTTGGGTTCAGCTGCAAATCTTCCAACAATGCCAATTGCATTAGAAATATCAGGTCTAGATTGAGTAATATATATGAGTTTTCTGATCATAGACTTGTATAGGGTCTTGTCAACTATTGTGGAATCATCATCTTTATAAATCTTTCTTCTTGTTATCATGGGGATGCTTACTATTTTTCAATCTTCCATCTTGAAAGTCTTTAATATCTCCTTCACATACTTAGACTGATTTATGAATATGCCTTTGTCTATTTGTTTTACATTCAATCCAAGAAAGTATTTGATAGGTCCAATTATGCTCATTTAAAATTCACTTTTCATTTCTTTGGAGAATTCTGTACTAAGTTTGTCATTACCTCCAAAGATAATGTCATCAAAGAAAATAGCAATGAGTAGTAATCCTTCATCTATCTCTCTTATGAATAAATTACAGTCTGCTGCTCCTTTTCTGAATCCTATCTTTGTTAAGTAACCATCAAGTCTCTCATACCATGCTCTTGGTGCCTGTTTAAGTCCATAAAGTGATTTCTTTAATCTGCATACCATGGTTGGTTTATCTGAAAGTTTAAATCCTTCAGACTACTCTATGTTGACTTCTTCCTTCAATTCACCATTTAGAAAAGCTGACTTGACATTCATTTGTTATACCTTAAAGTTCTTGAATGTTGCATAGGCCAAAAAAAACTCGATAGCTTCAAGTCTGCTCACAGGGTAAAATGTATCAGTGTAGTCTATTCCTTCTCTCTACACATATCCTTTACATACTAATCTTGCTTTGTTCCTTACCACTATGCCTTCTTCATTCATTTTGTTCCTGAATATCCACTTTGTTCCAATCACGTTCTTGTCATGAGGTCTAGGGACCAGTTCCCATGT
>MU225852.1:2480045-2495558 GCA_018584345.1 Thuja plicata | reverse complement strand
TACATGAAACATCAATACAGTCAAACATTTCTTCAATAACTGTGTCCTTATTGATGGGTCTGGGCTCATCTTCAGTCATGGGAGCATAGTCATAATATCTTTCTTGAATCATAAACTTCTCATCAATATTCACATGAGTACTTTCAATGATCTTCTTTAATCTTAGATTAAAACATGTATAGGGTTTTTTTTTAGTAGAGTAACCAAGAAAAATACTTTCATCGCTTCTAGCATCAAACTTGCCAATGCTATCATCTCTCTTGATATAGCACTTGCTTCCAAATATTTTGAAGTATTTTATAGTAGGTACATTACCAAACCAAAGTTCATAGGGTGTCTTGTCTGCGCCTGGCCTTAATTGTATTCTATTGATAGTATAGACTGTTGTATTGACCCCATCTCTCCAATAAGTATGAGCAACCTTACCTTCAATCATGATAGTGTGCGCTGTGTCAAGTATTATTCTGTTCCTTCTTTCTGCAATTCCATTTTCATGAGGGGTTCTAGGTGCACTTAGCTGTCTCTTGATTCCATGTTCTTCACAGTAATCATAAAACTGGTTAGAGGTGAATTCTCCTCCTCTATCAGATCTCAGACATTTTATCTTTAGTCCAAATTCATTCTCAACCTTAGCTTTGAACACTTTGAACTTCTAAAAAGTTTCAGATTTGTCTTTTAAGAATGCAACCCACATCATCCTTGAGAAATCATCAACAAACAAAATGAAATACCTTTCTCCGTAGTAAGATCTTGTTTGAGTAGGTCCACATAGGTCTGTATGTATCAGATCTAATTTGTTTTCTATAGAGTCATGTTTTCTCCTGAATGAGGTCCTCACATGCTTCCCCATCACACATTCCCTACACATGGTTTCCACTAGTCCTTGAATACTTGGAAGGTCTCTTACTGCCTTTACATTACTTATCTTGACTATGTTGTCAAAATTGATATGACAAAGTCTCTTGTGCCATAGCCAACTATCTTCTACTTTTGCAACAAAAAAACTTACTTCTAAATTTAGCTGAAAAAAATTACCTTTGGTCTTTGAACCTGATGCAATCATGTCTCCTTCTTTGTTGTTAATGATGCACTAGTTGTTTTTGAATTCCAACTGATATCATTTATAGAGCAACTGTCCAACACTTAGTAAGTTATGATGCAAACCATCAACATAGAGAACATCATTTGTTTTGTTCTTTCCATTTAAGGTGATAGAACCTCTACCTATGATAGGTTTGGGAGTGTTATCTCCAAATCAAACCATGCCACCTTTGTACTTGTCCAAATATACAAATCTATCTTTGTCTCCTATCATGTGGTGTGAACATCCGCTGTCCGTGATCCAGTCAGTTCTGATGTATTTTTCGCAATTTTATTCAAAATTTTATTTGAAATTTTAGAAGTATTGTCACACCCATAACAGATTGTACGAAAGGAAAGGAATTCACATAGACAACAGTTGCTGAAGAAAGTTTCAAGTTCTTGAAGAAAAAGGTAACTGAAGCTCCTATATTAGCATTTCCAAATTTTGATAAAGTATTTGAAGTAGACTGTGATGCTTCCCATGTTGGAATAGGTGTTGTTCTTAGCCAAGAAGGTAAACCAATAGCCTTTTTTAGTGAAAATTTAAATGATGTGAGGAAGAACTATTCTACCTATGATTTAGAATTTTATGCTATTGTTCAAGTCTTGAGGCATTAGAGGCACTATTTGGTCCCACAAGAATTTGTACTGTTTACAGATCATTTGGCCTTGAAATATGTGAACACACAAAAGAAATTAAATAGTAGGCATGCTAAATGGGTGTCTTTCTTGCAAGAGTATAATTTTTTTTTTCAAGCATAAGTCTGGAAAGCAGAATTAGGTTGCTGATGCCCTAAGTCAGCGTGTTACACTAATAACTATAATGGAAACATAGGTCATTGGTTTTGAGTCTATTAAAGTTTTGTATGAGGCTAATGATGATTTTTGGGAAATTATAGAAAAGATTAAAGAGCCAACAACTAGTCCTTCAGATCATATGAGAGGAGAATACTTTCTATAGGATGGTTACCTCTTTAGAGGAAAACAACTTTGTATACTAGCTGGTTCCATGAGGGAAAATATTATCCGCAAATTTCATAGTGGTGGTTTGGCTGGTCACTTTGGGAAGGACAAGATGATAGCCTTGGTTGAAGATAAATACTACTGGCCAAAACTGAAAAGGAACATTACTAAGTATGTGGCAAGATGTAGACTCTGTCAAGTGGCTAAGGGTCACTCCCAAAACACAAGCTTGTATACACCTCTACATATACCCATCGAGCCATGGATAGATATAAGTATGGATTTTACATTAGGGCTTCCCCACACCCAGCGAGGTGCAGATTTTATTTTTGTAGTTGTTGATAGATTCTCTAAAATTGCTCATTTTATTGCCAAGTAAAAAAACTAGTGATGCCACAAGGATAACCAACTTATTTTTCTCAGAAGTTGTTAGACTCCATGGCATTCCAAAGACTATCGCATCTAACATGGATACTAAAATTGTGAGTCATTTCTGGAGGACCCTATGGAAGAAGATGGGAACACAGATGCAGTTTAGCAGTGCCTATCATCCCCAAACTGATGAGAAAATTGAGGTGGTCAATCAAAGTTTGGGAAATCTGTTATAGTGCATTGTTGGTGAAAATCCTAAGCAGTGGGACTTGGTGTTGCCTCAAGTTGAGTTTGCTTACAAAAATTCTCTTAATTGATCAACTGGAAAATCTCCTTTTCAGATTGTATATGGTAAGAATCCCCAGGGTGTTTTGAACCTTGTACAACTTCCTGTGCAAGATGTAATTAGCGATGATGGGGAAGCATTTTCTAAACACCTTCAACAACTTCAACAATATGTCAGGAGTAAATTACAAGATAGAAATGAAAGAGATAAGGTTGCTACAAATATCAGTAGGAGACAAATATTTAATACAGGTGATTTGGTGATGGTGTACATGAGATGTGAGAAATTTCTTACTGGCACTTATCATAAACTGAAATACAAAAATATAGGACCTTGCCAAATTCTGAAGAAGATCAATGATAATGCCTATGAGGTTTGTTTACCAGATGATTTGGCTATTTCTCCTATGTTTAATGTTTCTAATTTGTATGCATTTCATGGAAATATATCTGAGCCAGATATCAGAGATGAGGTGGATTGGCATCACCACCTTCCAAGTAAAAATAAGGAAAATATTGCCCACATTCTGGATATGCAGTCTACAGTAACATGGAATGGTCATTACACCAAGTACCTGATTCAATGAGAGGGATTACCAGCGAAAGATAGCACCTAGATCTAAGAGTGGGAAGTGATGAAGTTGGACCCCACAAAGTTGCAACAGTTCACAAACAACCACTTGCAGGAGTTGTGTTCCTTTAAAGAAGGGGAGAATGATGCAGCCACTTCCGGAGGTCATAACTTTTGACTCGAATGTGGGTTTTTGCTGAAATTTTATAGGTAGATGCGTGAGGAAGAGTTAATGGAAATTCCTACTTAGCTAGCATTGTTGGTGGCTATTTTGACATCTTTTTAGGAGCCTAAAGTTTCATCTTGACCTTCAAAATTAGCTTTTTCTTTTTCCTTCCAATTTTTTCAGTTTTGCTTTTGTAATAAATCCAAAATCGTCTTTCTGATTTCGTGGGTTAGTTGGCAATTCATCTTTCCTTAGTTGAGAGATTTTCTTGGGAAAAATTGAGATTCTTAGGATGAGTTTTAAAAGTTACCAAACATGGAAAAAAAACTATTTTTCCTGAAAATCTGCCAAATATGGTAATTTTTTGGAATTGTAATAAGTAGGAGTTTTCTTTCATTGTAGAGGCACAGTAGGTTGGACGCAGTTAATAAGAATTTGAAGTTCTGTTATTCTAGCATTGTGTTATTCTTTTTGAATTGTTGTTTCTTTAGGTTGTGTGCTACATCAAGAGGTTGTAAGCATCCGCCATTATTGGTACTGGGATGAAATCTAACAACATCAGTGTGTTCTTACCAAATGTTTTCCAGTCCCTGCTAGTAATTCCTAGCTTTAAAGCATCATAAATTTTAACAAATTCCATGTCCTTCTCAAGATGAATCAAAGGGAATAGGCCTCCAACCTATGCTTGTGAGCCCCTAAGGCTATATCCCATTACAATATGATGGATTCTCTCAGTCGATGTGAAGTCTACTCTGACCACCTTGTCCACTGATAGGGAGACTCCTTACTACCTCCTGAGTTATCTTAGACTCAACTTAGGTCACTCCTAGGACCTCTTAGGGTTTCCTCAATCCACCCTCTAACACTTTGAAAGAACCACTTCTTTCCCTTCTCCAAGAATCTTCCTATCTTTTTAGGTTCTCATCTTTCTCCACCACAAGAACACTTCCTCATCTATGTTCCTTAAGCCCTAATCACAAGTTTGTATTTCAGGAGGTTAGGGGCTTCATTCAGCTTCATTCATGACTCTAAAATTGGGTCTTAACTTACCAAGTTCAATCCTTTCTCCATCGATTCCTAGTTTCCTATCTTTTAGGCCTTGTAGCCTTTTTCACCAATTAGGCCTACTACAATTTAAAAATTGGCATTTCTAGGTGAAACTACTCAAAGAACCCCCAAATGTGTTTTGGTAGTTCAAATATGTGATACTAGACCTCCAAGATTTTTTTTGTCTTAGGTCCTAACTCTGTCTGTACACCATGTTTCAGAAATAGGGCTTCTTGCTTGTTTCTAGACCAGTCTGTGGTCTTTGGCTTCAAAACTTGCTAAGAAGGTTTCTTGGGAACTCCTCCTTGTTCTTGAGTACCTACACAATGCATATCATTACATTCATGGCCTTCTTGGCTCATGAACTCATTCCTCCTGCATTTTCTAAACACATCTTCACAGTCTTCCTAACTGGGCTTTCATTCACAACTTGCCTAGGGAAAGACCTTAAATATAGGTGCACACACTTTCAGAGCTCCACCTTGTGGATTCTTGAAGCTCAATGAACCTAGTCTCCATCCCCAAGAGGCTGTACAAAACCTATGGTGGGAAGTGGAGTTAGGTCCACATCTTTGCAACACTGTCAAAATTAGACAGCAAACTATACAAAACAAACTAATTTACAAAATGCAAAAGGAAATTAACTATTAAGAAAACTAACTACTGAAAAAAAACTGTAACATGCCCAACAATGGATTCCACAAGCTACAGTACCAATTTCAATCCATCTAAATTAACTGTCACACTGTTTACATAAAAACTCTCTGCTTTCTCAGTATTCAGTCCGTACATAGTGACTTTGAACCCTCAAATTAGGTTTTTCTAAACATATATAGTCTACCTCATGTGTCTTAACCCTTGGATAAACTCCATCCACTCTAGACACCGAAATCCTTAAGACAACCAAAATGTTGTCAGCAACTTTTGAAAAGTTGCTAATGTTGCATAGCAACATTTTTACATCTTTTGCCATTTTGCACTTTCCAAGTGTTTTAACACTAAACTGACCTATCTAACCTTAGTTAAACCTTTTAGGGAATCATAGGACCCTAAAGACATGAAAAACATCAACTTGTCACTTGACAACATTATCAAGTACAGTGCATTTAATTAGCCAATTTGAAGTACTTTAACCTAACAAAGAGCACAAACTAAGAACTACCTCACACCACACTTGGTCCACATGACCTTATCTAATTATAGTTCCCTTCAAGAGGGTTTTTGACACATTCTCACACCAAAATCAACATGAGGTAACCAACTGACTGGCTTCTCAGGGGTGCTCCTGCACCATACTACCAAGGCTAAGAACTTAATTCACCTTTGGGGAAAGGAGCTTAGGATCAACTCCCTACTTCTTGAATTCATTCTCAGCTACCCAAGTAGCTTTAGCCTCTGACTTTCCTTCCCATTGAATGAGATGCTCCATGTAAGTTCCTTGCCTGGTCTTTTTCTCCACTCTAGAGTCTAATATCTTCACAGCCACTCGTTTGGGTGCAAGGGAAATCTGAACATCATTTGTCATGTCCTTGCTATCTGATTGTGATTCAGTTGGTACTAGCATAGGCCCTTTATACTAAACCAAATCCTACACATTAAACATAGGAGACATTGCCAAGTCTGATGACAATTCTATCTTATATGCATTTTGTCCATACTTTGCAACAATCTTACAAGGACCTATCCTCCTCATTTGAAGTTTGGTGGGGATTCCCTTCTACAACCTAGATTTGTTGAGATGTACCATCACAAGGTCACCCACAACAAACTGAATATCTCTCCTCCCTTCATCAATTTTGGCT
This sequence comes from Thuja plicata, assembly GCA_018584345.1. Classification (NCBI taxonomy): domain Eukaryota; kingdom Viridiplantae; phylum Streptophyta; class Pinopsida; order Cupressales; family Cupressaceae; genus Thuja; species Thuja plicata. The sequence goes on along the minus strand of MU225852.1, from coordinate 2,489,269 downwards.
TTCATTTTTTGTGTAGCCTCTTGGAGTTGCTTCTTCACTTGGTCATGAACCTCTTTCATTGATTGAGTGAAGTCCTCTGCATATGCACTCATACCTTCTTCATTTTCCAAGTGTCTTAACTCCAACACACCTCTAGGGTGTAGCCCATAAACTATTTCAAAGGGGCTTTTACTAATTGTCCTATTAACACTGTCATTGTAGGCGTAATCTACCTGTGGTAACATCTGATCCCACATCACTCCATACTCCTTTTTCAAGCATCTAAGGAGATTACCTAGCACCCTATTAATAACTTCAGTCTGACCATCATTTTGGGGATGGTAGGCTAACCCAAATGATAGGTTGGCTCCTAACCTTGTCCACAAGGTCTTCCAAAAATTACCCATAAATTTTACATCTCTGTCAGATAATATGCTTAGGGGCAAGCCATGAATCCATACCACCTCTTTAAAGAAAAAATGTGCAATATGACTAGCATCATGGGTGGTTTTACAAGAAATGAAGTGGCTCATCTTGCTAAACCTATCTACCACCATAAATATACTATCCAAACCAGTGTTGGTTCTAGGCAACCCAACCACAAAATCCATACTAATACATTCCCAAGGCCTATTAGGAATGGGTAGGGGTTGGTAAAAACCTACATTAGATGAGGTACCTTTATCTTTTTGACAAACCAAGCATTTCTCTACATACTTCCTGACATCCTTCTACATCCTAGGCCAATAATAGAACCTTTGCACTAGTTCTAGTGTCTTGTTTAGGCCAAAATGCCCACTTAAACTCCCATTGTGCTTCTCTTGGATAACATTCTCCCTCATAGATCCCTTAGGAATGCATAACTATCCTCCGCTAAACAAGAGATCATTCTAAATAGTATAGTTTGCAAATTGACTATGGAAATGGTTTTTGAAATCCTTACATACCTTGTATGCTTTCAAGAAGTCTTCATCTCCTTCATAAAGCTCCTTGAAGCTCTCTAAGCCTATACTTTGCAGTTGTACCTTTTGGAATATCAAGATTCTCCTACTCAAAGCATCAACCAGCTTATTCAGCTGCCCTTTCTTATGTTTGATAATGAAGGTATAGGCCTGCAAATATTCCATCCATTTGAGATGTCTATTGCTCAACTTCTCCTGAGAATTGATAAATCTCAAAGCTTTGTTGTTAGTATAAACCACAAATTCATTTGGTAATAGATAGTGCCTCCACTTTCTCAAGGATTGCACCAATGCATATAACTCTAAGTCATAAGAAGAATACCTCTTCTTATCCTCATTCAATTTTTCACTATAGAATGCCACTAGCCTATTCTCTTGATTCAATACTGCCCCAACACCTATGCCACTTGCATCACATTCAAGGGTGAATAACTTATCAAATTTTGGAAAAACTAAAATAGGTTGTGTAGCCACTCTCTTTTTCAACCACTCAAAACCTTTACCAGCCTCTGGAGTCCATTTGAACTTAGTTTTCACTCCACCTTTTATTGTATCTAAGACTGGTGCACATATTTCACTAAAACCTCTAATGAACTTCCTATAAAATTGGGCAAGTCCATGGAAACTCCTTACCTCAGTGCTATATGTAGGGGTAGGCTAGCTTAATATTGCTTCAACTTTGCTAGGATCCATCTTCAAGGTTCCTTGAGACACCACAAAACCAAGATAGATCAGCTCTTGTTTCATAAATTCACACTTTTCCAAATTGATGGACAACTTCTCCTCATGAATTTTCTTCATCACAATCTGCAAATGTTGCAGGTGTTCCTCCTTGGTCTTATTGAAAATGAGGATATCATCAAGGTACACAACTACAAATCTACCTATGTAGTCCTTCAACACTTTGCTCATCAACCTCATAAAGGTGCTTGGAGCATTGCTAAGTCCAAAGGGCATGACAAACCATTCATAGAGCCCTTCTGTAGTCATGAATGTTGTTTTCCATTCATCTCCCTCCTTAATTCAGATTTGATGGTACCCACTCTTAAAATCCAACTTGGTGTAGTACCTTTCTCCTCTCAAACAATCCATAAGATCTTCAATCCTAGGGATGGGAAATCTCTACCTTATAGTGATCCTATTAATTACCCTTGAATCAGTATGAGGCCTCCACTTACCTCCCTTCTTTGATGCTAGAACCACTGGCACTGCACATGGGCTAATGCTTTGTCTGATTAGACCTTGGTCCAAAAGTTCTTGGACTTGACTAGCTATCTCCTTGTTTTGATCAGGAGTTACCTTGTATGCAGCTTTATTTGGTAGAGATGCTCATGGTATAAATTCAATCGAATGACTTATGGCTCTAGGAGGTGGTAACATTGCATATGAACCATCACTAACTATGTCTTTAAACTCCTTCAATAACTCCTACACTTCTTTTGGTAATGGTGATTGTTCCACCTTCTTTTATTCACTAGGATTAATCATGATGACATAGTGTGTTCCTTCTCCACTCTTTACTTCCTGCATGTACTCTTTAACTCCTTTTAATAAGACATTAGGTCCTACTGATGTAGACCCCTCATCATCCATGAGTGACTAAATTCTATATGTGACCCCATCTTTCTTGAAAGAATAAGAGTTCTTCTCTCCATCATGAATTGTCTTCCTTTCAAACTGCCATGGCCTACCTAAGAGTAGGTGTCATGCATCCATTGGGATTACATCACACAAGATCCTATCCACATATTTCCCTATTGAGAAATTAACCCATGCTTGCTCATTGACAAGAACATGTTGTCCCTTATTCAACCATGTGACTCTATAAGGGTTTGTATGGAGTACTTTGGTCAATCCTAACCTACTGACTGCCTCCTCTAAGATAATATTATCCGTAGACTCTGAGTCTATAATAATTCTACAGACCTTGCCAAGTATTTTACACCTTACTCTAAAATGTGCTCTTCTTTGCTTTGCTTCCTCCTTGACAGGATCTTTAATGAGTATCCTCCTAATCATTAGAATCTCTCCACTCTCTGAATCAAGGTTAATTTCAGGAGATTTAGTATTGTTAGTCTCTTCTTAGGCTATGTAATTTACCCTCTTCTCACCATGTGAGCTAGAAGCCTTCTCAAGGCATCTATAGGCTGGATGGCCTAGTTGATTACAATGAAAACATTTCATATTGGAAAAATGTGAAGCTCTGCCTAAACATCCAAATCTGCCTCTTCCTCCACCTTGGAAACCTCTGCCTCTACTCATAATTCCTCTTCCACTGGTCTCATTGACTATCTCAGGCATTTTGGATTCTCCTTGAAATCTATACTCACTGCCTCTACCTGCAAAGCTACCTCTATGTCCCCTATTTTCTTTTCCTCTACCTCTTCCCCTTGAGGTCTGATCATGTTTCCTCTTTCTTTTCTCTTCTATCTTTAAATCAATTTGATAACATTCTCTCACACTTGTTAGGGTAGTGAGACTCATCTCTTCTTGTATAGACCATTTTAGTCCATTCTAAAATCTAGCCAATCTGATAGACTCATCCTCCACTATCTTTGACCTTAAGCACAAATTTTGAAACTCCTCAGCATATGCTTGAACATCAAGGTCTTTCTGCCTGAGGTTTTGTCTCTTTCTATGCATCTGAACTTCATAATCATCTGGTAGGTAATTCTTCTTCAACTTAGCTAACATTCCCTTCCATATAAAAATAGGGTTCTTTCCCTCTTTCTCTCTCTCAGTCTGAACATACTTCCACTAGGTAAGTGCTGGTCCTCTCAACCTTGACTTAGACACCTTTAAATTTTGAGCATCTATCACACCATCACATTCAAAGTGATTCTCAAGACTGTCTATCCAGTCCATGACTAGATCAACATCCATTTGTCCACTAAAAAGTGGCACACCCTCCAAAGCTTTTCCACTTAAGGCCTTGAGTTCCTTCAAGAAGGATTCCTCTGGCAAGATAGGGTTAGGAGTAGGTGCTTATTCCTCTAAGTCCAACTCCTTCTCCTTAGCTTCTTTTTCTTCCTTTTGGTCTACCTTGTCCTTCACTCTATCTGCCTTATCTTGGACTTCTCCCAAGAGTTGCTCTAGTTGACTCAATCTTTCTCTTAGTAGTGTATTGTGATCTTCTTGTTCTTCAACTTTCTTATCCAATTTGACATTGGTCACCATCTTGGTAGATGCACTTGACTCTTCGGTCTGCAACATCCACTAGTTGCAACACTTCTTATCCTAAATCTTGAAACTATGCTCTGATACCACTCTAATAGGGAGACTCCTTTCTACCTCCTGAGTTGTCTTAGACTCAACTTAGGTCACTCCTAGGACCTCTTAGGGTTTCCTCAGTCCACCCTCTAACACTTTGAAAGAACCACTTCTTTCCCTTCTCCAATAATCTTCCTATCTTGTTAGGTTCTCATCTTTCTCCACCACAAGAACACTTCCTCATATATGTTCCTTAAGCCCTAATCAAAAGTTTGTATTGTAGGAGGTTAGGGGATTCATTCAGCTTCATTCATGACTCCAAAATTGGATCTTAACTTACCAAGTTCAATCCTTTCTCCATCGATTCCTAGTTTCCTATCTTTTAGGCCTTGTAGCCTTTTTCACCAATTAGGCCTCCTACAATTTAGGAATTGGCATTTCTAGGGGAAACTTCTCAAAGAACCCCCAAATGTTTTTTGGCAGTTCAAATATGTGATACTAGACCTCCAAGATTTTCTTGTTCTTTGGTCCTAACTCTGTCCATACACCCTGTTTCAGAAATAGGGCTTCTTGCTTGTTTCTAGACCAGTCTGTGGTCTTTAGCTTCAAAACTTGCTAAGAAGGTTTCTTGGGCACTCCTCCTTGTTCTTGAGTACTTGCACAACACATACCATTACATCCATGGCCTTCTTGGCTCATGAACTCATTCCTCCTGCATTTTCTAAACACATCTTCATAGTCTTCCTAACCGAGCTTTCATTCACAATTCACCTAGGGAAAGACCTTAAAAATAGGTGCACACATTTTTAGAGCTCCACCTTGTGGATTCTTGAAGCTCAATGAACCTAGTCTCCATCCCCAAGAGGCCATACAAAACCTACAATGGGAACTGGAGTTAGGTCCACATCTTTGCAACACTGTCAAAACCAGACAACAAACTATACAAAACAAACTAATTTACAAAATGCAAAAGGAAATTAACTATTAACCAAACTAACTACTAAAAAAACACTATAACATGCCCAATAATGGATTCCACAAGTTATAGTACTAGTTTCAATCCATCTAATTTAAGTTTCACACTGTTTACATAAAAACTCTCTACTTTCTCAGTATTCAATCCGTACACAATGACTTCTGAACCCTCAAATTAGGGTTTTCTAAACATATATAGTCTACCTTATGTGTCTTAACCCTTGGATAAACTCCATCCACTCTGGACACTGAAATCCTTAGGAAAACCAAAATGTTGTCAGCAACTTTTCAAAAGTTGCTAATGTTGCATAGCAACATTTTTACATCTTTTGCCATTTTTCACTTTTCAAGTGTTTTAACACTAAACTGACCTATCTAACCTAAACCTCTTAGGGCATCATAGGACTCTAAAGACATGAAAAAATCAACTTGTCACTTGACAACATTATCAAGTATAGTGCATTTAATGAGAAAATTTGAAGTACTTTAACCTAGCAAAGAGCACAAACTAAGAACTACCTCACACCACACTTGGTTCAGATGACCTTATCTAATTACAGTGCCCTTCAAGAGGTTCTTTGACACATTCTCACACAAAAATCAACATGAGATAACCAACTGACCTGCTTCTCAGGGGTGCTCCTGCACCATCCACCATCTCTATAAATGGGTTGTAATCTTGCATCAAGTCATAAAAGTTAGACAGGAAAATAGACAACACCTGAGAATGAAATATGTTGTGATGAGAGTAGGGAAGTAGGAAATGCTTTCCAATGACTCCCCAAATAGAATCAACCACTTCATCCAGCAACATGTTGAAAACCACTCTCATGTTGCACTGCAGATAATCATCTGGAATCGGGCACTCCCAATGGTGAATTGGTAGACACATCTTCAAGTTCAAGTCACTATATGCCATGAAAACCAAAAACCAAAACACAACCAAGTGAACCCAAAAACACTTTCAATTTGTAGTTGCTCTGGCTCAAAAACCAACTATCCAAACACCCAGATCTGGAAGAATGAAACCTACAAATAAATTGTATGAATAAAAGGGAAGTCCAACTGTTGTGTTAATGTGATTACCAACCATATACACATGTGGAGAGATGTAAATCTGTGCTTGGGGCACTGATGACCAAGTGATCAATTTCAAAGGTAACACCTCAGCTTAAGGAATTAATCCAGTGTTGGCAAAGAGAATAAATATCCTAAAAAAAACTATTAAATCACACGACGAAGTGATGCCATGTACCGAGATACCCCCTGTGAGAAGAAAAAGAAACATGCAATTTTGAGGAGCCAAATCAGGAGTAAATCTGTTAGCCAGTGCGATCTAATGCCAGCCTCCTTGGGATAATAAATAGATTTCCACAATCACCTGTGATGGTATATTCCTACATGATCATGCCTCATTCAATATATTTTGGTTAAACATCTATGCAAGAGGTCATTTCTCTCTCCACCCAATAGACTCCCTTTTCAAATATTAGATAACTTACTAGGGATTCATATTCCCAAAAAAATGAGCCACTATCCAAGTCAACACCCTTGTTGGCTAACCATTATGCTAGTCTGTTTGCCTCCCTGAAGCAATGCAAAAGTTTAAATTCTACAAATTGTGAGAGAAGCTTCCTAGCATCATTGAGGATGTATTGTATCTCCCAGCTAGATGAAATTTGGAGCAAGAGGGAAAATGTAATGATCTGAGAGTCCCCCTTAATGTGGATATTCCTGAATCCCTATGAGAAAGCAAAAGATAGGCCAAGAAATAGAGCCCTAGCTTATGCAATGTTACTTGAGCCATCTTGAATCTTTGTACTAGCCATTCTAAGTAATTTTTAATTTTATTCTGTCAAGACATAGCCAACCCTCAAAGCCCCTAGATTTCCCTTACAAGCGTCGTTGAAATTAAGTTTAGTAAAACCCTTATCTGGGTTTTCCCACTTGACATCTTTCCTATGCTCACCCTTTGATTGCTTCCTAATTAGGACACCTTTGAATGGTATAACAATGGAGGGCCAAGAGTTCAGTACTTTTGAATCTTGTGAGGTGAACGTAGAAGAAAGAGATTTGGATTGAGAATAGTAAGAATTTCCCATTTTAGAGATTGATTTATCAGCTATATCACACACCAGATCAACCGAGCCAACTTTCTTTCTAAAGATTCTCTTAATTTATTCCCACCAAATGAACCAAGTAACAGATACTTAGATAACTCTCCATATGTGGGAAAATAATGTGTCTTGATGAAGGAATGGCCATTGTTCGAGGAGATGTGTAAGTGACTCTGGTAGAGGGCCCTGCCAACCTAACTTACCCAAGATCCAATACCATATCTCTTGAGCAAAAGGGCATGAAACAAATAGATGGTTTGCCTCTTCAATTTGAGATTTACATAAGACACATTGGAATCCGTCTGCAATACAAAGCCTACATAATTGGTCACTAGTGAGGTTTAACTTGAGGATTGTCAGCCACATGAAGGACCCTCAACATATAAGAGTGAATTATAATTAACATTAGTAATCAATAATAATCATTCATCAACAACTTTTAGGTCCCTTTAACAATAATTGTTCTTTGTGGAAGGATGGGGAAACTTTTCAAACCCCCTTCTATGTTTCTCTTATTAAAGGCTATGTGAGTCTTTTTAAAACTCATGTTATATCAAGTTATATATGCCTGGTAAAAACCATGGTTTATTGTTATTAAGCTTTAAGAAGCCTTTGAAAATCCTATTTTTTGAGTGGTAAGGCTTTGACCTATTAATTTTTCAGTAAAAGCACAATCTAGTATCACCTTTTATGCTAGCTCAACTAACTCGGCTGAGTGGGACTTGTCCTAGTCAGACTCGGATGAGTCTAACCTGGCCGACTCTATGTAGGCACCACGTGGTGCCGAAAGGAACCTACGTATCTAAGTAGACTAGGTCAAGTGGGACTCAGTCGAGTCCCACTCAGCCCAGTCTCTGGGATATTTTTAATACAAAATTAACCTCCAAGTCCCTCATTTGCACATTAAGGGGCTAAGGGGACTAGACCCAATCTTCCTATGTGGCATGTCATGCTGGCAGCCAAACCCCCCAAAAACATTAAAAAACCAGGAGTTTACACTTCTCCTGTTCTCTTCTCTACTCAAACTATAAAATGTCAAAAAATTAAAAGTACCCTTTTCTAGATCTCAGAACTATGATTCTGGCCATATAAATTTAATATTGTTTAAATTACTAAACATAGAACAAATTTTCTAAAAACTACATGTAGATATATTAAGTTTTGAGGAGTCCTTTATTCAAAAAATATTTTAAAAAAATGCTAAATCAATTCAGAAAATTGTCAAAATCATATAAAATAGTAGAGAAGAGAATCCTCTTCAAAAATATGTAATTTATTTGGATTTTGGTATAGTTTTGATAGGGAAAAAGTGGTGGGAGATAAAAGCTGTTGATTTCAGGTAAATTTGACTTTCAATACTTATAACAGGAAAACTATAGATGGAAAACACTTTTTTTTCTGCACTAGCTATTCATGTCATCTATAACATATTCTAAAATTAGAGGAAAAAGGATGTTTTACTTATAATGACTTGGCGGGAAGTAAACCCCCTTGATTTGTAGTATTTTTCAGGAAACAAAAAATGTACCTAAAAATTTCAAAAAATATATTAATTTTTGTTCAATTTTCTATTAAAAAAAATTATAGGCATAAAATTCATCCTATTTCACACATTTCATCAGTTTACATCAACTTCAAATTTTCAACAAAAATGTGACTTTTATACCCTTGAAGTTTTACAGTTTTGGTGTTGTTAACCTTTTCCTTTATAAAAGGGTGACATATTATTGTGCTTTTATCATTTTCATCCTTCACTTTCTATGATGAATTCCTTCTATGATGTTATTTATGTGATGTTGATTAGCTCCTGGTCTAAAGGTGTTTTACATTTTGCAACATCTTGTTTATGTTGGTTTCTAAATCCCTTTCATAATCTATTTGTAAAATGGATTTGGGGTCACTTCAAAACTTGTTTTCCCATAATAAAAACTAATCCTTGTATAGAAACCTCAGTCATGATCCTTAGTGTCACAAATATATA
>MU225852.1:2454802-2470153 GCA_018584345.1 Thuja plicata | reverse complement strand
CCAATAAGAGATGATACAAACAAAGAAGCATAGGGATATGAAGGATTATCACAAAGTACTTCCAATAGCTTGCATGATCAATGAGAAGATTACAGAATGTAAGAGCCAGAGGGCAGAAAGAATGCCTCAGATAGCTCCTGGGAAGAAAGAATTCTCCTTAAAAAATGCCAAAATCCTGAGCACTAAGGCTCTCAAAAAAAAATTTATACCCTCAACTGCACACAGGCAGGAGTCCAAAAACCTAACTAGGGTTATAGATTTACAATATAATAATTGACCCTAGGACAAAATCTAATCTAGTCATAAATGTATACCAAGATAACTCTCGATCAGATCAGATTCCTTTTGCGCCCATCCCTGTACTTGATCATGCCCGTAGACACGCAACCTGGAAAGAATGAGATATGCTCTGCAACTAAGTCTCTGTCATGAATGCTCACCAACTGATCATGACCTCCCAGGATGAGAAGTGACCCCTGACGGCCACCGCTCAATTTCTCATCAATGAATCCTCGATCATGACCATGCCTTTAGCCAACTGCAACTGAGAGCAATAACTCCTGATTGGACTCTGTATCTCTTTCCACGCCTCTGAATCTCCCCTTCTTCACCGACATTGAAACAAACTAATCCGGGGATCAACAGACTCTCAGTGCATGGCCCTCTGCAATTAGACCCTTCTGATCAATTCTGGAACACGAGCACAGAGAAACCATGGCTGCCGAGCATTCCAGTGCCAAATCTGCCGCCAAAATTTTTAATTCAAAGTCCTGCGACCTCACGACTGACCGTTAGTCTCCTTGTCATGAGCATCAGACATTGACCCTGGTTAAATCTCACGACCATCCGACAATGTATTTTTAACTCCTGCTAAACCTGAGCCCAGATCTAGCGACATCCCGACTGTGAAATATCAAAGTCGCGATGCACTTCACTTAACCCACCATTCTTCTAGTGACCATGCTACTAACTGTCGCCCTAAACTGTCATGGCTTGTCGCCCAGTCGCCAGATGCTAATTCTCTGTCCCGAGACCACGCGACAAAGCCTAGTCGCAAAGTCAGGAGAACCTATGTCTGAGCCTTTGACCCTTTCTTGAAAGTCAACATGTGCCCTTTAACCTTTCTAGCGACATCTCGACTGCCCTAATCGCCAAGTCGGGAGTACTTTTCTCGTAGGGCACTTTGATCACCAGACTTAGCGACCACCATAGGATCTTCTGAGCTTTGTATCAGATAGCTTTCATTAAGTCACTGAGAAACTAAGCATACCCTTAACCTATCCAGCGATCCCGCGACTAAAGGTAAAGCAGACTGAGTCTCGAAGTCGCTTGACCAATTTACTTCGTCTGGCGATTACCCGACTGAGGGCCCACATCCACACGTCTTGCGCCATCTGTCACATAGCCACTGGTTACTTTTCTGCACACTGGGGAGCTGAGTCATCACTTCGTTCCCACGACAAGGCGACCCAAGGTAAATCGCGAAGTCAGAAGATGTTTTCCTTGACTGCTGAGTTCTTCACACGACTTCACGACTGAGGGTGGGCCCCTGCTTCATAAGACCTATGACATAGATCTGGTGACCTCATCTACATCATCGTCACACAGTCGCGAGCTATGCTTTCTCCCTTTTTTGATTCTGAGCGACTAAGCAATGAGCACTTTTTCATTACTTTTTCTGTGATCGTGCGCTCGCGAGCAACTTTCACATTATTTTACTTTCTGTGCGAGTAGGCGATGACCCCTCTTTTTCATCAATCGCTCAGTTGCGAGCCATTCCCTATTCACTTTGAAACATCGGCGATTAAGTGACGAGCAGCTATCTTTTATTGGTCGCGCAGTCGCGAGCTCTCTTTTTATTCACCTTTTTGCTCAGCGACCATGCGATGACACATTCTTTGTAGCTCGTCACAGACCCGCAGACAGATCTCCTTTTGTCCTCATTACTCAGCGAGTGTGCGACGAGTCCTTGCTTCTACTTGTCGCATGGTCGCGAGCCGATAGTCTATCATTTCAAAACACTAGCGAGTGCGCGACGAGCTCATCAATCACTATGGTCGCTCGGTCGCACGACTAGAACGACCCAACCTGGATAGCTCGCGATTACGCGATGGCTCATTTCTTCAGCTCGTCGCTAACTCAGGAATGGATTAGACTTCTGTAAGAATAGATCGCGATTGCACGACGACTGCGATTGGCAACTCATCGTGCACTCACGCAACTTAATAACTTTAATCAAATTTCACCATGATTGCGCGATGAGACAAGAGTAAGACTTTTGAAAAGGGGTTTAGCCATTTTGGGCGGGAAACACAGACAAGGTCCAAATTGCTTAGGGAGTGGAAATTTGGACAACAAGTGCAGGATCCTAAATGCATGAGTGAATTTTGCCCCATAAGCCTGTGTAACACTACCTATAAATTTTTGTCCAAAATTATCAGCAGTAGAATTAAACCCATTCTCAGGAAAATAATTAATCCCAACTAGAAGGGGTTTGTTCTGGGAAGAAAAATTCTTGACGTTATCACCACTCATGAAATCATACATTTTATGGAGAAAGGGAATGACACTGGTATGGCTTTAAAACTAGACATCTCCAAGGCTTATGATAATGTTCTATGGAAATTTATGTATGGGGTGCTTAAGAAATTTGGCTTCCATGATAATTTCATTAAAATTATAAAGGTGGCGGTGGAAATGGTTGACTTTGTTGTGTTGTTCAATGGCACGCCCTGGGGGTCCTTTATTCTGGAAAGGAGATTACATTAGGGGGACTCTCTATCCCCATATCTCTTCCTTCTAGTGGCAGAGGTGTTGGCTCAGAACTTATTAAGACTGGAAGGAGTGGGATCCATTGCTCATTTTAAACCGGCCTCCACTCTTCCCCCAGAAGTTTTACAACAATTTGTAGATGATACATTCCTCTTTGGAAAAGCCTGCATTAGAGAAGCTAGAGAATGGAAAGACCTCCTAAATAAGTATGCATTGGCATATGATCAAGTGATCAATTACAACAAAAGAAAAATTTACTTCTTCAACATTGAATAGAGAACGCAGATGAAAATTGTGAAATGTCTTGGTTGTAAGCGAGCTACACTCCCAGATACCTATCTTGGTCTCCTGCTCATGCTAAAGGAAGTCTCTGATAATTTTGGAACTCCATACTAGAAAAAATGTAGAAAAAACTGGCCGGATGGAAAGGTAAGGTCCTTAGTAATGCTGGAAAACTCCAATTGCTTTCAGCAACCCTCCAAGCTAATCCTGTTTATTTCGTGTCTCTTTTCAAAATAAATTATAGAATGGTGGAGAAACTGGAAAAAATCCAAAGAAACTTTCTGTATTTGGGGACGGAGGAAAAGGCTAGAATGAACCTCGTTAATTGGGATACTCTTTGTCAACCTAAGATGGTGGGCGGTTTTGGCGTGAGAAAAATCAAGGACCTAAATAAGGCTCTGATATCTAAAATGGGTTGGCAGCTCTTTAGAGGAACTTCTGGGTGGAGTAGAATTATGAAGGCCAAATACTTTTCCAATGACCAATTCCCCTATGGTCAAAATTTACCCCCCGGCTCAAAAATCTGGAATTTCATTTATAAAAGAAAAGGAATTCTTTTCAACGGTTTAAAATGGGTGGTCGGAAATGGCACCCAGATCTATTTTTATGAAGATTGGTGGGTGGGGGAAAAACCCCTCGGATGGGAAAAGTTTGGACCTGTCAAGGATAGATTGATTTCTCACTTTCATGGTAAAGTCAACGACTACATCTCTCAAGGTAAGAAATGGAAAGTTCTCGCTGATGCTTTTTAGGATCAGACTCAACTTCTACCCTATATAAATGAAATTCATAAGCTTCTTGATGGCGTCAGGATTCCTATATCCCTTGTTGAGGACAAAGCCATTTGGTGTCATAACAAATCAAGGGAGATCACGGTGAAATCTATTTATCTAACTAACTTAAAAGTTGTGGTAGATGAAAAGAGCTGGGGGAAAGTCTGGATTCCCCAATTAATCCCCAAGATCAACTTCTTCTAGTGGACAGCCCTCCATGGTAAAATTCTTATGCTAGATAACCTCCAAAAAAGAGGAGTTCATTTGGTCAATAGATGTTCCCTATGAAAAATACATGTTGAGTCTATCAACCACATTCTTATTCATTGTCCCTATGCGACTCTGGTCTGGTCCAAAATTATGAGCATTATGATATTGAATTGGGTCTTCGTGGAGAACTTGAACCAATTCGTTTGCAACTAGGGGAACCTCGTGGAGCACCCACTTATCAACACCCTTTGGAGGTTGTTACCCATGCATTTTTGTTGGAGCTTATGGAAAGAAAGGAATAACCAGGTGTTCACAGGGGAGGAAAAAGATGTTGATGGGATGGTAAGGCTGGCTGTGAATCTACTGAAGCACAACCTTGGTAATTGCCATTGGAAAATCCCACCTCCCCCACCCCCAAGGTTTTTGATTGTTTGGTGGCTAAGGACTGGAAGCTGCCTCCCTCCATCTATGAATTTGATTGATCTAAGATTATGGCATGAAGGAATACCAAATGGTCCCCCCAGAGGAAAATCTCACCAAATTGAATTTTGATGAAGCTACCTCCAAAGGATCTGATGCGGGTGGAGGTATCTTCCGAGACAAAAATAGAAAAAATGATCATTGCTTATGCAATAAATTTTAGATCGGGATCAAATAACATGGCAGAAATCTTTGCTCTCTTTTGGGGCCTAAAGGTGGTAGTTACATTGGGATTTAAAAGGCTGGTCATTGAGGAGGACTCCAAAACTATTATTGAAATGGTCAAGGGAAATTTTAAAGCTAGTTGGAGGCTATCCAATCGGTTGTAAGACATCTGGTTGCTGCTCCCCAGATTTGACGATTTCAAATTACAACACATTTTCTGGGAGGGAAATCTGGTGGATGACAAGCTGGCAGCCATGGGGCTTAATCAACAAGGCCTAAGGTGTTGGAGAAACTTGTGCTCCCTTTCAAAGGAAACTGCCTTTCTCTTTGAAAAAGAAAGTAATTAACCTATGGAGTACAAGGACATTTTTTATTGGACGAGAGAGGTAGTGGAAAGGATCATGAGGATTGGGGTGAATTCAAATTTTAAAAAATTTATAGGGAAGGATTTTAATATTATTAGAATTCTGAAAAGACGGGCTCTTAATTCCTATTTCAAAAAAAGTATGGGCTTTTTCAAATTTGGAGCTCACGTGGGGAAAAGCACGAGGTCAGAGGAGCTTGACAAGATGGATGGGGTTAAGTGGTGCATTAATTAGGGGAAAGGAAACCATGTCACGATACATGAAGGCTCTATAATCACTCTGGCCAGCCATGTAAATGGTACTTACCAATTCAATAAAACAACGGATATTTCTCCCACCTAGTTTTTCACCTTGTGTATTTCCGCCCTCTGTTGTTGTGTTTGTGTTTTCTGTAAGACTCTAGTTAAGTGGGTGTTGGGAAAAGGTGTGAAAGGTGAAATGTTAGTGGAGATATAGGAAGAGGTGAATCCTAAGTACATCTCCAATTTGGGTGGTGATATGGTGAGGGTGGAACCTCCTAGGATTGAGATTGGGTTCCTCAAGAACTAGTGTGCAATGACCTATCTGAAGGAGGGTGGGTTCTATCCTTTCATGGAAGCTATGGGAGGATGCAATGAAATTATCTCCATGCAGTTGGTAAAAACCTACACAGAGCGCAAAGTTACAATAAATAGTATTACCTTTGAGGTAAATGAAGAAGTTATAGCCCAGGCTATGGGGCTTTCCAGTGAAGGGAAGAAATGTAAAAAATAATGAAGAGCCACGATGATTCTGGTAAAATGAGATTCTTCAAGAATTCGGAGGTCCCAGTTCCAATCCATGGAGTATTCAAGAGGGAGGAGCTACCAAACCCATGGAATGATGTTTGCCTCATCCTCACGAAGTATATTACCCTGGAAGGCCACTTTGGCACCTACCAAAACTACCACTTTCCCTTATTAAACACTTTTAGGTACAATGATACTATCTCTTTCCCCTTTTACCTGCTTCATTCCCTTGAAGCTACAGTTTTGGATGTGAAGGAAAAACTAAAATCCAAGCAGAACTATTGCATTATCCACCAAGGTCTTATTCTCCACCTTTACAATTTCCACCTTGCATTATATCCCCCAAGAATTGTTTCTTTACAGGGCATTACCACACAGGTTGAGAAGGGTCCTAAGGAGGTGATGGTCCCCCATTCTAACCACTCATATTCCTCCAAAACCCCAAAAAATCTAAGAAGACCAATGCAGGGTCCACGGGTGGAACCCAAATCACCATCGAGTCTGAGGAGGAGGAAGATAATGATAGAAAAAGGAGGTCCCACAGAATTTCTACAAACACCCGCTACAAACAGAAAGTGGTTAGGAAGCGTTACATTGAATATGAGGAGGAAGAGGATGATTTGGAGAAGGAGGAGGAAAATAATATTTACACCAATGGGAACACTAAAAAGGGGAATAAAAGTGAGATTAAGGAGTGCAAAAAAGGAAAAAACCCTCAGGATCTTGAAGGGGAAGAGAAGAGCCAAAATTTTGGCAAGCTTCACTCTGCCACCATGGATCTTTCTAAAAAGAATTTGTTTTAAGATAAGACCAAGGACTCGCAGCCCATGACCCCATTGCCAAAGGACCCCCAAGTGATGGCTGAGAACCCCAAGGTGCATGGGAAAATGGAGGTTAAGGAAACGAAGATCGAGAGCATGTTAAACATGGTGAGTGAAATCTACCAACTTCAAAAGGATATTAAAGCTCTTCTGACTTCCTCCCTAGATTTGGTCTCCAGGATGGATCTGCGGGAAGTCGAGGAAATCAAAAAATTGGGTGAAATTTTCAACAGGGTGGCTGGTTTTGTGGTCAAGATTATGCATTTGGCGGCAACCACGCTACAACTGTTGTAAATGGAAAAGGCATCTACCCAAAGGGAAGAGCACATGAATGAGAAGCTATTCCAATTCTTCAAGGAGGATTGTCTCAAGTTGCTACTGGAAAGTGCAGTAAAAACCCCAATTAGCATTCTTGGTTTTCCATGCTTTTCTTTTTTGTTGGTATTTGTTGGCTGGCCATTGTGGGCCTATTTCATGTGATTCTGCTGAACTTTTGCTATTGGTTTCATATTAATTCCTACATTACTATTAATCATAATTACTTTGATACTTACTTTCACAGACTGGTTACCAGCTTCAAGGTGAAGTTGTGGTCTGTTAGGGACAGCAGGCTGGTTACCAGCTCGATGTTTGAGTTGGGGCCTATTAGTTTTAATTTTTGTTTTTTAATTTTAAAAAAAGGTATTGGCTTAGGGTGTGGTGACCTTCGTGATGTGTTGGTAATCTTCTGGTAGTTTTCACTTCTCATGCTATCTGTGTCTATTTGGATCAGCCCCCTTGTCTTGGCTACTTTTTAATAAAAAATAAATCATTATTTCCTTTTTCTTCTTTTCAATTTTTGAAGACCTTATTTGGTCTCTTCATGAAGGCCCCTCATTTTTAGCCCTAAATGGTCTAGGTCTTTCTTTGTGTTCCCCTCATTTTGACCCTTTGAATTATTTTATGTTGCCCATTTGGGTCCAATTACGTAGTTTGTCTATCGTAATTTTGGAATGAAAATATTGTCATATATATTGTCAACTCTTTGGGTCAATTTTATGCTATTCGCCATATTACTAAATACAATAAGTATTTTTTGTATTCAATATTATGTCTGCAAGTGGAATAGAATATGGTGCTCCATAATTATTTGACCCTTTCTTTGAAGTTTCGTAAATGGTTGTAGGGTATTCAATTTTGAAGTTTCTTGATTTTCTATAATTTTTATATTCAAGTGGATCACATGAATAGTACATGTAAGACCAACAAGAACACATATTTCATTTAAATCAACAAGGAACATGAGCCTTATCCAAATAATAAATGCGTGTCTTCTCCTCCTAGCGTAATTGGTCAAAAAATATATACTAGAGGTTATTTTCCTCATCCTAAAGCTACAAAAATGGCTATAACTAGTGGTTCACTGGATTTTTATAAGAAAATATGCTTGGAGGAGATTGTTCATCAAAAAATAGATGACAAATTTCCCTCATTCCTGCCCATTGAAGAGATTTAGAAGAATGAAAATATTAATGCCACTAAATATTGGTTCTAGATAGATGCTTCACTCAATACTGTGAGATTCAAATATAGTGCTACTAGCATCTCCTCTTCTCCAAAGGAAAAAAAAAGTGTGAAGAAGCATATAATAAGAAATACTCTACAAAGTTCCTAAAGATGAATGCCTCATTGAATTTTGTTTGGTAGAAAGAAGAAAATAGTTTTATGTTCCAAATTTGTCTCAAGAAATTTAGCTTATGGGATTTTGATTCAAATATTTCAAAAGAATATCTATTTTGGAGCATTTTTTCAAACCACCATGATGGATTGGTTGACCGTCTATTTTGTATTTTTACTTTAGTTTGTGTTCTACATCTTTTTTTTTTTTGTCTAGTGTGGTAATGATGCCTCTTCTCCATGTCGTTCCTTGTTGTCTTGCTATATTTAGTATTTTATTTTGGATGTCTGTTGTCCATTTCAAAACCCTACTTACTTTCTTGCTATCTAGGCATTTTTAATATTTTTTATTAATATCTATAATGGGGAAGGTCACTTCCCAACTTATCTTCATATAAAACATACACTATCACTTAGCAGAAATGCCATTGTCACTATTTATAACATTTTATCATTGTAAACTTAGTTTCATAATTTAAATAAGATGCAAGGAAGTCCTAAACAACTATCCTTATATAGAAATATTCTCCAATGATGCTTCATAGTAAAATATGTTTTCTTTATTTTTCTATATTTTATTACACTTGAATACAATTTTTAATGCTTTAAATTAATTATTCTAATTATATTTCAATAACAAATATGACCTTTCTTAATTCATATTTATAAAATCACAAAACTGTAACCCATTTCATGATTTTTATACTTAAAAATTTATGATGATACAATTTTATGAGTATTATTTAATTTTATGAGTATGATGAATTATCCTTTATTAAACCTTAATTACTTATCATCCATTCATTCTATTTAACAAATGTGCAAAAGTAAACAATAAAAATAGAACTCCTCTGTATAAGCACTTACTTCAAGATCTTTTTGCCTGGGGTTTTGTCTCTTCTTGTGCAACCTCACTTCATAATCATTTGGCAAGTAAGTCTCCCTAATATTTACCACCATACCTTTACAACTTTTAATTGGATTCTTTCCTTCCTTTACCCTCTCATCTTGTACAAATTTCCACCATGTTTCCCTCTCAACCTTGTTTGAGCTACTCTCACCTTTTGTTCCTCTGTCACACTATCATATTCAAAGTGGTTTTCTAGTCCCTCAATCCTCTCCATGACTAATTTATGTTCAATATTTCCATTGAATAAGGGTACACCTTCTAGTGAATTATCATTCATGGCCTTTAGAGCCTTAAGGAATGGCTCCTCATGTAATACTTGATCTGGCTATGGTACTGCATCTTCTTTTGCCACTGACTTGCCTTTTCCTTTTGTCTCTATTACCAACTCACTTACTTCTATTACCCTAGATTGTACTTCATAAAGATTAGTAGCCATCTCTTCCAATTGTTCTCTTATGATTCTATTCTCCTCTTCTCTTTCATCCATCTTCTTAGCCAACTCTGTGTTGGTCACCATGGTTGATCCACCCACGGATTCAAGATCAATCAAGTCTTTTAGGGCTCTAATACCAATCTAATAGTGGTTTTATTCAAATCTCAGAGTTATCTTGACTCTCTTCCAAGGCCTCTTCTCTAGACCTAATATGGATTCCATATAACCCTAATCCTAAGGGAAAGACACCAAGTTCTCTACCCTCCAAATCTTGAACCTCTCTACCAATAGGATCTTTAGCACTCACTGAACCTACAAGAGTAGATTCCACTATACCATGCAAATAAACTCCCAGTGCCTACAAGATTGAATTCACATCATTTTGGGTCATGTGACATCATTATTGAAGACTAGAATCAATCATTCCTCCAACCACCAATCCAGTCCCTAAAAACTAGGAATAGGCCTTATGGCTTCTTGTAGCCCTATTCAGACTCAAAAACTAGATTATCTCACAAACTTTGCAAAGAATCCCCAAACCTAATATTGGATCCAGATACCCATTTAAGAGATACAAACAATTTATAGGGTTTGGTTGACCCAATTCTTTCATACAACACCTTAAAACCTTTAGGAACCATATCCTTAAAAGTAGGGCTAATTGTCCAATTTGAAGAAAATCTTCTTAAAACCATATGAAATGGATTCAATGGTCACTCCACTTCTCTAAGAATCTTATCACCTCTCATATTCCATCCTCTAATCACTTGATTATAATATTGAACCCAACCCCACGTTCCACAACACATTGTTCTTCTTATTCCCTAGCTGGGATATTGCCAAGCTCTCCTAGGGAAAGACCTCTAAATTCAACCCTAGCATCTCTGCAATTGAAACCAAAAGAAAATATATGTAAAATGACTTCTCTTTTATTCCATCCAGACCCATTTTACATGTCATGGAAGGAAGAACCCCGAGGATCCATTTTCCTATGTACAGTCCAGGATGGACCAGAGAACACAAAACAACAACAAAATTTTGCTTACACCTGCAAAATGGAACTAACAAGAAAAACCACTACACACCTAATGACAATGCTCTATTACTTCAAAATGTGATCATAAAACTTCCAACCCTAGGACAATGCCAAGAAAGACCTCAAATGACCTTCCTCTATCCAGTGAAATCATCCAAACTGATCAGTAACTTATTTTTGGCACAAAGCAACTTTTTGACAAAAGTTGTCGAGTAACTTTCACAAGTTACAAATGTTGCTTGAGAAACTTTTTACATCTTTTTGCAATTTTTCCTCCTCATGCTTCCACATCCATGGATGGATTACAAAAGGTCGAATATCATTTCTTAAGACTCAAAACCAACTAGAAATGTCCCCCTAAGAATCTTGGTTTCCCAACCCACATTTTTACTCATTTTGTCAAATAGGGTATTACAAAGGTCACTAGGACCAAAACCACCAAAATCACAAACAAATCACTACTAAACTACTTCAAAACTATCCTAAACTTACCTAAAATTATTAATAAACTAAAATGATACACAACACAACAAAAAGAAGGCTTTAAACCCTAGGTTCTCCTGCACCAAAGAGTTTGTAATGTGATCAATGATGGTGGTAACACTAATAATATTGTGTAAGAAGAAATGGTCAGTATGCTACAAATAGAGATGAGAAGGTCCATCCATATCCATATTGGATTGTCTAGTTGTAATATGGCCATAGGGTTTTGGTTAATGAGCAATGTTTAAAAAAATTTAAAATTTAAAACTGCCATGAGGAGATAGTTTATGACAATATACCTATGGATGTCTATCATATTTTATTAGGGATGCCATGACAATTTGATCATCATACAATACATGATCATCATGTAAATACCTATTCTCTAATAAAGGATAGAGTTTTCCACAAGTTGAAGGTCCTAGAGGAAGAAGAAAAGGCATGTACTTATACAAGAATTTGTTTGCTAAATGACATGAGAGAGTTAGTCGAAGAAGATAAGGGTGAATAAGATGATCTACTAATGCGAGTTGTAATAATATGGCTTGCATTGAAAGAAAAACATCAAATGTTTCAACAGAAAAGGATGAGGTAAAAATTCTAGTTTTTTTAATGCAAATGATAATAGTGGGATAGAGAAGGAAATTACAATAATAAATCTTTTGGAAGATAAGAGCATAATTGAAAATGAAGAACAATTTTAAAAAGAGAATGATAAATTAGAAGAGGAGATACGAAAGACTAATATTTTGGTGCAAATTGGAAATGATGAATCCCATGATGTTCATACTAATAATATTTTAATGCAGATAAGAAATAATTTTTCATCGAAACATATCTTTCTGAAAACAACGAAAATAAAGAACACTAAATTATAGTTGAGGATGGTAAAAAAAAGATGGTGTAGTTGTAAGCAAGGTAATCCATAACATTCATGTTGAAGAAGAGAATAATTATGAATTCCTAGAGTTTGATAGTGAAACATTGTTTGAGCTAGATAACATTCAAAGGAGAAGAAAGATAGGAAGGATGAAAGAAGGAAATGATATACAAGTACAAACTAAGGTAAAAAAGAGTGTTGAAGAAAACAAGAAAGAATGGTGGATTCAACGTCACCATGTGCTTTTAAAATTTTTATGAGCTTCTCTAATGAATGATTTCTTCTTACCCAAGGTGTTTGACGCAAACCCATCCAAGGTGTAAGAGAAATCTTGTATCTACCAAAATAAATCATTTACATGTGAAGCTTACTTAGGCTTAGTTGGCATGACTTGGTTGTCATAAATTTACTTGTTGTAACTTATCATTTAAAATAAGTTAATAGGATCATATTGTTGGAATAGTCCCAAGGATAACTGAGAGGGGGGGGGGGTGAATGAGTTATCAGTAAATTTAATTCTTATCTCTTTATTAAATGTAATTTGATATAAAGTAAATGCATATTTAGATAACACAATAGAGTACTCAACAATTTTGATTACGGGGAAACCAAATAGGAAAAAACCCCACTGGGAATTAGCACCCACAAATAACTACACTAGTTTATAATGATCCATGTTAGAATATCTTACAACCCTTTTAAGAGTTGATATTTACAATGCAAGAAGTACAGAGACCTGGTTAAAGGTCAGACCCTGTTAGGAGTCTTTTACAAATAACCCTATTAAGGGTGAGGACTCACTGTCTAATAGGTCACTGCTAAGATGGTGAAGGATACAACCTTTAGTACAATACATATACACTATATCTGGTAAATGAACTATTTGAGTAGACCTATTGTCCTGATCAGTTCCAATGAATTGCAATCAAGTTTTGTTTCTTCACATAGATCTTCAACTTATTCTTTTTGACTTTCTGCTCTCCTCTTTTTTTTCTTTTTTGCTTCATTTTCAACACTTAGCGAACATAATAGAACTGTTATATGTATATTTCACCAAGGATAAGGTCACGACGGTATCTGGAAACACTTCATCAACTTTCTTGTCGGCGCAACCAAGCACGCAATGAAGGTTAGGACCACGCAACTCAAACTGAATAGACACGACGCTTTACAAAGTCAGCTTCACCAAATTAACTCTAACATCCATATTCTATTGAAACATGTTTAGCACCTTTGGATAATTATCTTTAACTCAAAACCAAACATTAATACAAAAACACATATCCCGAATATAGGCGCAACTCAAGAGACGTTGTATTTACATCGGCTCTTAACATATAAACTCCAGAAACTGTAAATACCATAACTGATTAATCATAACTCAACTGTAACTACATATCTGACTCGGTGTGAATGCACATAGCATATAGAACATGTATACACCATGGAAATAAACATGCATAGTACCAAAACATCTATATTGATAATTGCATATAGGATACCTGTTGTATATTATATGTTGTCATCAATGACAAACATACACTCAATTATTTGCACAGAAGAAAATCTTTGAAAATCTCCTGCTTTGACATTGATGGCAACATATGATATCATCAACTCAAAGTGTCTTCCTTCTTTTTACAATTTTCTCAATATCCTCATCAAAATTTCCTCTTCACTGTGGCTGCTCTATATAATCCCCTAGAGTATATGCTCCCCCTTACTAATACTCCCCCTTTGACATCAATGACAAAGGGTGTTAAACACCATTAAGCACAGGTACTACTCCAAAAGTAGAGTAGTCAACCATTCATCAGTCACCAAGGATTGATGTTCTTGCTGCAAGTTCTAATCAGACTCAGGAAAGGGAATTACTCCCAACTTCTCCCTGAGATGCTCAAAAGTATCTTTTGATAATGGCTTTGTAAAAATATTTGCTAATTGTTCTTTAGTGCTCACACAATCCAACTTTACTTCTTTGTCAGCAACTTTTTCTCTTAGAAAATGGTATTTGATCTCAATGTGTTTTGTTTTTGCATGCATCACAGGGTTCTTTGACATATTGATAGTACTAGTGTTGTCACGGTGAATAACAATAGGATAATCAATCTGAATACCAAAGCCTTTAATCATCTATTTGATCCAAACCATTATTGAACAATTCTATGTTTCTGCAACATACTCAACTTCTAATGTTGACTGAGAGATATAATTATGCTTTTTACTTGTCCAGGTGACCAATCTGTCTCCAAGAAATATTGCTCATCCTGATGTACTCTTTCTATCATCAACACAACCTGCCCAATCTGCATCTTTGTATATATGAAGTTGTATATTCTCTAAGTTAGGATACCATAAACCATAGTCAATAGTCCCTTTTAGGTATCTAAATATTCTTTTTATTGCCATTAGGTGATTTTTCTTGGGTTCAGCTACAAATCTTCCAATAATGCCAACTGCATTAGAAATATCATGTCTAGATTGAGTAAGATATATGATTTTTCTGATCATAGAATTGTATAGGGTCTTGTCAACTGTTGTGGAATCATCATCTTTAGAAATCTTGCTTCTTTTTATCATGGAGATGCTTACTATTTTTCAATCTTCCATCTTGAAAGTCTTCAATATCTCCTTCACATACTTAGACTGATTTATGAATATACCTTTGTCTATTTGTTTTACATTCAATCCAAGAAAGTATTTGATAGGTCCAATCATGCTCATTTCAAATTCACTTTTCATTTCTTTAGAGAATTCTGCACTAAGTTTTTCATTACCTCCAAAGATAATGTCATCAAACAAAATAGCAACGAGTAGTAATGCTTCATCTGTCTCTCTTATGAGTAAATTACAGTCTGCTGCTCCTTTTCTGAATCCTATCTTTGTTAAGTAACCATCAAGTCTCTCATACCACGCTCTTGGGCCCTGTTTAAGTCCATAAAGTGCTTTCTTTAATTTTCATACCATGGTTAGTTTATCTAAAAGTTTGAATCCTTCAGACTACTCTATGTTGACTTCTTCCTTCAATTCATCATTTAGAAAAGATGACTTGATATCCATTTGGTATACCTTAAAGTTCTTGAATGTTGCATAGGCCAAAAACAACTTGAAAGCTTCAAGTCTACTCACAGGGGAAAATGTATCAGTGTAGTCTATTCCTTCTCTCTACGCATATCCTTTACATACTAATATTGCTTTGTTCCTTACCACTGTGCCTTCTTCATTCATTTTGTTCCTGAATATCCACTTTGTTCCAATCACGTTCTTGTCATGAGGTCTAGGGACCAGTTCCCATGTTTCATTCTTGATTATTTGATC
>MU225852.1:2405843-2454752 GCA_018584345.1 Thuja plicata | reverse complement strand
TTCCAATCACGTTCTTGTCATGAGGTCTAGGGACCAGTTCCCATGTTTCATTCTTGATTATTTGATCTAATTCTTCTTGCATGGCAGTTTTCCAATCTGAATCTTTGCACACATCTTCAACACTTAATGGGTCAATCTGTGAAAGTAAGCATACCTCTTCATCAGCGGTTGAACCTTTTTCTCTAGATCTTGTCAATACTTTTGCGCTCTGATCTCCAATGATATCTTCCTTAGAGTGGTATTTGGATGTGTATCTTGAGATATTAGGAGTGATACTTTCATCTGTAATCTATGATTCTTCTTCACTTGGTTGAGGATTGTTACATGAAAAATCAATACAGTCAAACATTTCTTCAATAATTGTGTCCTTATTGATGGGTCTGGGCTCATCTTCAATCATGGGAGCATAGTCATAATATCTTTCTTGAATCATAAAATTCTCATCAATATTCACATGAGTAATTTCAATGATCTTCTTTAATCTTAGATTAAAACATCTATAGCATTTGTTTTTAGTAGAGTAACCAAGAAAAATACCTTCATTGCTTCTAGCATCAAACTTGCCAATGCTATCATCTCTCTTGATATAGCACTTTCTTCCAAAGATTCTGAAGGATTTTACAGTAGGTACATTACCAAACCAAAGTTCATAGGGTGTCTTGTCTGTGCCTGGCCTTAATTGTATTCTATTGATAGTATAGACTATTGTATTGACCCCATCTCTCTTATAAGTATGAGAAACCTTACCTTCAATCATGATAGTGCGCGCTGTGTCAAGTATTATTTTGTTCCTTCTTTCTGCAATCCCATTTTTCTGAGGGGTCTAGGTGCACTTAGCTATCTCTTGATTCCATGTTCTTCACAGTAATCATAAAAATAGTTAGAGGTGAATTCTCCTCCTCTATCAGATCTCAGACATTTTATCTTTAGTCCAGATTCATTCTCAACCTTATCTTTGAACACTTTGAACTTCTCAAAAGTTTCAGATTTGTCTTTTAAGAATGCAACCCACATCATCCTTGAGAAATCATCAACAAACAAAATGAAATACCTTTCTCCGTAGTAAGATCTTGTTTGAGTAGGTCCACATAGGTCTTTATGTATCAGATCTAATTTTTTTTCTGCAGACTCTTGTTTTCTCCTGAATGAGGTCCTCACATGCTTCCCCATCACACATTCCCTACACATGGTGTCAACTAGTCTTGGAATACTTGGAAGGTTTCTTACTGCCTTTACATTACTTATCTTGACTATGTTGTCAAAATTGATATGACAAAGTCTCTTGTGCCATAGCCAACTGTCATCTACTTTTGCAACAAAACAACTTACTTCTGAATTTAGCTGAAAAACATTACCTTTGGTCTTTGAGCCTTATGCAATCATGTCTCCTTCTTTGTTTTTAATGATGCACTGGTTGTTTTTGAATTCCAATTGATTTCCTTTATCAAGCAACTGTCCAACACTTAGTAAGTTATGATGCAAACCATCAACATAGAGAACATCATTTGTTTTTTTCTTTCCATCTAAGGTGATAGAACCTCTACCTATGATAGGTTTGGGAGTGTTATCTCCAAATCTAACCATGCCACCTTTGTACTTGTCCAAATATACAAATCTATCTTTGTCTCCTGTCATGTGGTGTGAACATCCGCTGTCAAAGATCCAGTCAGTTCTGATGTCATCTTTTGAAAGTAATGCTAACTCCTATTCTTTTACTTCATCTTCTTTGTCCATTTCTTCAAGCATCTTCTCAATGTCTTTAATGGCAGTGAATCCAATTTCATCTTCTCCTGAGTCATCATCAATTACACCATCCTTAGCATGATAACATTCTTTATTGTACTTAGGTTTGTAATCTGATCTGAACTTCTTGACTCTTGTAGGGCACTTGGATGCAAAGTGACCAACTTTGTTGCATGAAAAACATTTAAATGGTAGTTGTCCTTTGTATTTACCTTTACCTTTCCTTTCCTTCTTGGAAATCATAGCAATGATTTCTTCTAGTTTTGTACCCACTTCTTCATTATTACTAGATCTTCTTATAGATTTCTTGTTGTCGACCATGGCTTTGAAGGCTGTCTCACTTTTAGGGTTTGTCTTCAATCTAGATGTCTCAAATGTAGATATTTCGTTGATCAAAGTCTCCCTCTTGAATTATTTTGAAAATTGCATTGTCTCATCTAAGATATTGATCTTTCTCTCATAATCTGTTGTCAATGTGGTCATTAATATGTCCATTATATCCTCCTCTGATATTTATCCACCATTGTTTCTTATACCTGATACTGCTTCATTAATCCTTTGATTGTAAGCTCTGATGTTTTCTTCAAGTAACATCTCTAAATTGTTATATCTTTTCTTCCATGTCTTTCTACGCGCATTCTTTGCTTGGATGTGTCCTTCAAACATATCTTCTAAGTATTTCCAAATAGAGTATGCTTTATCTGTCTTCTTGATCTCAGAAAATTCACTGTCAGATAGGGCACTGATTAGCGATTCTTTAGAAATTGCATTATTAGTGAACACTTCCTTTTGTTTGGCTTTAGATTCATCTTTTGAAACTTCCTTCAAGGTGGTAACTTCAATTTCTTGAGTGGCAATCTCATAGATCTCAAATCCAATGCACTAAAGATGTGTTATCATTTTTTTCTTCCAGTCAAGATAGTTTTCTCCATCGAACTTAGGACTCTCTTTCCTGAAGTATGCCATCTGATCTACCTTAAGTTGTTAGGCTTTCTCTCCAAGGCACTTGGCTCTAATACCAATTGTTGGAATAGTCCCAAGGATAACTAAGAGGGGGGGGTGAATCAGTTATCAGTCAATTTAATTCTTTTCTCTTTCTTAAATGTAATTTGATATAAAGTAAATGCACATTCAGATAACACAATAGAGTACTCAACAATTTTGATTACGGGGAAACCAAATAGGTAAAAAACCCAGTGGGAATTAGCACCCACAAATAACTGCACTAGTTTATAATGATCCATGTTAGAAGATATTACAAACCTATTAGGAGTAGATCTTTACAATGCAAGAAGTACAGAGACCTGGTTAAAGGTCAAACCATGTTAGGAGTCTTTTACAAATAACCCTGTTAAGGCTGAGGACTCACTGTCCAATAGCTCACTACTAAGATGGTGAAGGCTACAACCTTTAGTACAATAGATATACACTATATCTAGTAAATGAACTATTTGAGTAGACCTGCTATCTTGATCAGTTCCAATGAATTGCAATCAACTTCTGTTTCTTCACATAGATCTTCAACTTATTCTTTCTGACTTTCTGCTCTACTCTGTCTTTTCTTTTTCACTTCATTTTCCACACTTAGCGAACATAATAGAACTGCTATATGTATCTTTCACCAAGGATAAGGTCACGACAGTATCTGGAAACACTTCATCAACTTTCTTGTCAACTCAACTAAGCACACAATCAAGGTTAGGACCGTGCAACTCAAACTGAATAAACACGACGCTTTACAAAGCCGGCTTCACCAAATTAACTCTAACATCCATATTCTGTTGAAACATGTTTAGCGTCTTTGGATAATTATTTTTAACTCATAACTAAACATTAATACAAACATGCATATCCTGAAGATAGGCGCAACTCAAGAGACACTGTATTTATGTCAGCTCTTAACAGATAAAATCTAGAAACTGTAACTGCCATAACTGATTAATCATAACTCAACTGTAACTGCATATCTGACTTGGCGTGAATGCACATAGAATCTAGAATATGTATACACCATGGAAATAAACACACATAGTACCAAAACACTTGTACTGATAATTGCATATAGGATACCTGTTGTATATTATATGTTGTCATCAATGACAAACATACAATCAATTATTTGCACAGAAGCAAATCTCGAACACATATTAGGTGTCATTTAATATTTTGCATCTTATATTTAATATTTGTAGCAAGGTAGCTATATATACTCTCTCCAAAATTTATCCCTCATTGGTTTTCATTGTAATGTCTTGGGTGGTATGTGCCTATATAAGCAATGCATACAAGCATTTGTAATGAGCTCTCTCATCTTAAAGAAGTTGTAAAGATCTTAACTTCAGGAAGTTGTAAGGATTTCATACTCATGTATTTGGGAGATTTGTAAGCATCTTAAAGTATTGTCAATCTATGCATTGTGAAGCATTTTTAATCTCTCATCATCTCTATATTGTTATGTGTATGTGTATGAGTTTGTAAGGGTGGTGTGGCCCTTTATCATGAATTCTCTCAACCATCCCCCTGAAAATATTTTATATAATATTACTTATAAATATTTTAAGTTATTATTGGATAAGAATGTAATGCCCAAAAACCTTAACAAGAAAACCCAACCATTTTTTAAAAAAATTGATAATGTATCTTCTTTTCATTTAGCTTGTACTAGCTTTTCCTTTTTAAACAAGCATTAACTCAATGAGGTTTAGCACTACTAGACTTTAATATTAGTTTCTTATACAGTGTTTCTCTATGCTAAGTATAGATTTCCCTTTTAATATCAATTACAACATCATTGTCGATATCATATATGTCATGTCCAATTTTGTTTTTGGTTAATTGTAGTGTCCATGACAAGCTTACAACTAATAAAATTTTATACAACATATTAATGTTAAAAGTAATATTACCCTCAAGTGTTATACATCATTAATACTAATGAAAGCATTAAGGTTTCTATAATATCAATAGAATAATAGATATTATATACTTTTTTTTTGACATAACAATGATGTTCACAATTGGCCTTACTATCAAGTTGATGAGTAAACAATAATGCTATTGATTCTTTTACTATTTTGAAAATTAATATCATCACTATATCTATGAAATTGTTTCAAACACGAGTTGTACATCATTGTCTACACATTTAGCCTTACCACCAAAATAATATAAATATGCACATCTTATAATTATATCAAATCCAAATAAATATATGCCTCATAATATAATTATTATCAATTAATATTAATTATTATTATTATTACTATTGTTTTATTGTTCAATATTAATTTATAACACTTCAATTCCTTTGTTCAATTTTATTTCATTTTAAAAAGATAATGTTTATAGAATTTCAACGTACATGTGAGTAAAACTTTTAAAATATTAAGATACTCAAATTCCCAAAATGGTAGGATGCTTAAGTTCCCAAAATAGTAAGATTTTTTTTTCTACCATATTTGAGGGGAAGTTAATATTATAATAAGTCTAAGCGTATGCAATTTAATGATTGATATGAGCTTAAATGAAATAGTTTAAGTTAGATTTAAGTTGCAGATTTCAAATTATATAGTAGGGGGCAATTACGTGACTCTCAAAGCACCACATTTTCAAGTAATTTCCCTTTGGTTTTCTTTACATTCAAAAAGCAACTAAACCACTAACTAATACATACTATATTATTAACAAACCAATAAATATGAGGACACGTGTACAATTACTCCCTTGTTATGAGGGAAGATAAAAACGGCGGAATAGATAAGTCCACCAGTTTCGTAAACCATATAAATTGATGGATAACCAAAATGAATTTGATATAAGGGTGCAGTAACCAATTTCCACAGGGGAAGGGAATTATTTGAAGAAAAGTAGATGATGGAAAATATCTGCAAATGAATAATGTTTGTTTATACTCTATTTCCACAGGGTAAAGGACTTATTTGAAGAAAAGTAGATGATGGAAAATATTTGCAAATGAATTTTGTTTATACCCCATTATTCACTCACTGATTTAACATTGAGCGTCCATTGATGTAACTGCCAAAATCGGCACTAATCTTCACATGGCCTCAGAAGTTTCTTGGAGACTAATTTGCTTTAGACAACCAATTTATTTGAGAGTGATAGCTTACGTACCAGTCACGCCATGAGTAATAATTATTTTGAACATAGATCAATTCATCTACTCAAATGTCTTAGTCAATGACAGCATTAAAGTTCAATAATTTTCATTCACTCCCAGCACTACGATTTTGACTAATTTAGTGTTGAGCTGGTTCTGATAAACTACAATTGTTGTAGAATGAAAATTTGAACTCATATGTATGTATAGGGTAAAAAGTTAAGTTGAAACAATAATAAGTCATGTTTTAGTCATTGTCATTGGGTAGTGCTAAGTTGGTTGTGTCTATGCAGCTATGAATTTGTATCTTAGTAAACAAAATATGTTGTTAATACAATATGTTAACAACATGTGTGTTAGTCTATTGCGTTAACATGTGCTAGTAATTTGCAAACAAATATAATAGACTAAGACACATGTTGTTAACATATTGTGTTAACAACATATTTTGTTTACTAAGGTGCAAATTTGTGGTTGCATAGACACAGCCCTCTAAGCTTTCCGACTAAATCTTATCATTTACACAGTACTTTATATGCATTTTACTTTCTAAGTAGTATTTATTGTCACCATGATAAATGCCTAGTTCTTTGCAAAGCTTGTCTTTACTTCAGCCATCACCATCATAGCACGTTTAGTGGAGATGCTATATTGTTTGTCGAGTTGATGGGACATGCATAATGGACGTGAGATGCACCTGTATGCCTAGTTGCAACATTCATTAATTGGCCTATAAGGGTGCTAGGTACAATATACTTGTTCAAAGCATAGTTGAAAAGCATGGCATAAAGCTATGGTAAATCAAGAGAAAATGGGAACTGATAGTGTATGTCAAGACTTTGATCGTGTTCCTTAAAAAAATGCAATTAGCACAACAGAGAACTTTAAGAGAAAAAACAACAAAGCATCATTTATGGGCAACAAATAATCACTGATCTGTGTTCCATTAGAATACTATCTGCTCACCTATCGATATCTATGTTGAGTCTTGTATTTTTTTTTTGTTTTCTTTTTCCATATTTGAAGAAAGAGATATAGTGCACAATATGCTAGTAGAAGAGTATTTTCTCTTTAATCACACAATGAACTCAAAAAAAGAAAGAGAATAACTCTTAAGCTACCATCTCAAATTAAACATACAATTATGAACTATAAATTTAAGCTACCATCTCAAATTAAACATGCAATTCTAAACTATAAATTGTAATAGTGAAACAACACTTTCTCTTCTATTTTCTAGTAAATTTCTC
Source organism: Thuja plicata (assembly GCA_018584345.1). Classification (NCBI taxonomy): domain Eukaryota; kingdom Viridiplantae; phylum Streptophyta; class Pinopsida; order Cupressales; family Cupressaceae; genus Thuja; species Thuja plicata. Next base: position 2,447,639 of record MU225852.1, on the reverse strand, counting down.
AACCAGATCAACAAAAAAAAAAGTATCTATAGAACTTCCATTCTCAAGACAATCATATAACCAAAATTTGATTTATTTCAATAGAACATACTAGCACAAGTCTTTCTCTCCTCCCATCCAATGGTATCATGAGGCCTCAAAAGTCCTAGACAACCCCCGAGCAAGGAGACTCTCTACACCATAAGAAAACAAATGGTGAAGGTTTCCTATTCATGCCCAATAATCATTATACTTATTCATCTCTAACATTTACACTTGTATGATCCTGCTAAAATCAATACATAAAACATCAACATAACTAAAACTAAGTAGTATAAGGGAAGGATAACTTATCTTTCTCTCATTTTCTTCAACCTCTCGAGTTGATCTTCATTCCCCTATGTGAGATCCTCTTCCTCTATTATCTCTTTTTTTTTCTCCTATAAATTTTTCATCATCTTTCACAAGAAAAATGATCTCCAAAAGGAGAAGTGGGCAACTCCTTCCTTCTCGAACCCCCTTATAAAGGAGTTTCCCACTTGCAAGGCTTGAATGGTAATGTATGGAGTGCACTCTCTTCCCATTAATGATTCATTTCCCCATTTAAGAGGGTAACATGCACCTGGACGCCCAATCCATCTTTCAACCCTCATGTTAGCTTTCAAACTTGTCACCCTCATTAAGGAGCACTTTTGAGGGGTCATACCATGGCCAAAAGCTAATATTATATGTCTTATGAGTACCTTTCTCATAGGTATGGACCTTAGGGGTCTATGTTTGCATGAATAACCACAAAGTTGACCAATTAACATGATTTTAAAGCCCATAGAAGGCCATATCCGAAATTCAATTCATTTAAGCCCTGTTTGGCTGTCAAAATTGGGCTGGAATTGGCATAGGAAATTAGGCTGGATGGCATAGGTCTCTCTCTCTCTCTCTCTCTCTCTCTCTCTCTCTCTCTCTCTCTCTCTCTCTCTTAAGACCAATTAGGACCAATAAGACCTAATAAGATGTAATAGGGCCCTTAGTACCTATTACCTTACCTAACATTATTAATAAGACATAAAAATACCTAATACATGTACTAATAAGACATAATAAGACCTAATAGGATCTCTCTCTCTCTCTCTCTCTCTCTCTCTCTTGACCTAATAAGACCCTTAGGACCTAATTTAGGACCAAATAGGATCTCTCTCCCTCTCTATTAATTTTTTTAATTTATATTTCTAAATTAAATGTTGCATTTAATTATAAGTCTAAATTAAATCTTTGTAAGGTAAAATGTAAATTATATAGTAATTGTCAATTTTCATGTTTGTATACATTTGCAATTTATATACCCATGAATCATTTTGATAGTGAGGAGCTTTTAGCTTAGTAGGCACCTCCACCTCCACCCCCTCCACTACCCCCTCCACCTCCACCTTCACCTCAATCTCCACCCACTCCTATAGAGTTTAGGGAGAATATTAGGAGAAATCTAGATGCCATTACACGTGAAATTAATACCATTAGATATGAGCCTCATTTACCTCCACAACTAATACGCCTTGCAGATAGCATGCAAGGCAATTTAGATTCAGTGCAGTCATTAGAATCAGAGCTAGATAGTTATCAGTCATGGAGGGACTCCATGCATGCCTTTTATGCTGATGACCTCTCTTATAAAGAGGTCAATTATTTAAAAATTACCAAAAATTATTTGACACCTTATTTTGTGAACCCTAAAATGGGTGAGGAGATAGTTGGCAAGAAGCCACACATTTCTATTAGATGGTGTTGGCACCCACAGATAGATGCACATTTTTGGGAGTGGTGGTGGATGGTATTTGACCATCCACCACATGCTAATCATTATGTCCCCTTATATTTTTTGAACAAAACTATGGGTTGAAATTGAATTGGGTAGGAAACCCAATTACTTTGATATGAGAGATTTCCAGGGGGTCAGTCGGGGTATGCCACAGAGCAGGCCAGGGACCAAATTGAGTGATAGAACTAGAAATCATGTTCTTAATGAGCCCCTTGTTCCTCTTCCTACTTCATTAGTGCCTGTACCTATCCACCATCGAGAAGTGCACTCATCTCTTGGTTCATTAATTACCCTTTCAGGGAATTTGTTAGAGAAAATGACCCAGGCAAGTGTTGCCCCTAGCATAGCACACGTTTTCACGAGCTATGGGGATATATGCAGGGGTCCCCAAAGTGAGCCTGACGGTGATGGTGTTTCCCATGGTGGATATGATGACGTTGACGATGGTGCACATGGTGATGTTGATGCCAGCGTACAGGGTGATGTTGGAGATGACATCACATCATATGGTTATTTTCTATGTGAAGACGATGGTCATCCTGCAAAGGTAAATTTAATTATTTCATTTATAATACAATATTAAATTATATATTTATACACATATCAACCATAACATTTGGATTTTGTGTGAATAGAGGAGGGTTTACATGGGGTCATTCAGTGACCTTCATCATATCACCTCTACACCTCAAGATCTTGACCACCCATTCACAGTATGTACTTTCATCTAGATACATAGATGAGTAAATTTAAAGTTTAAATAATTAAAATGTGAATTGATGATGTGTTTGATTTTTTTTTTGCAATTTTTGTAGGGTACTTCATGTACTACTGAGTTTGGCAGTTCTTCATGCTCCTCCCCACCGGTCACTAAGACTCAGCCTCATATACCTATAGTATGTTTTCCATTCATTGATTTAAAGTGTTTATATGCTTACTGATTTATGTACAACTTTTATTACTAATTTATGTACAACTTTTTGCAATTGTAGGATTTTGGATTGTCTCATTTTGCATCACATTTATGTTCTGACTCATCAGTAACACTGGCTATGTGCCAGACATCTAATGTAAATTCTTATGTTAGATAAATTTATAGCCAAGTTAAATATAGATCATAATAATTATGTATATACAAGTTTTCAATTCATGGTTAAAATATGTTGTTTAGGTGGACACCACCATTAATCTTGGCATGGCTACAGGATTGAGCCAAATACAGCCATCGACATTTTCCTTTGAGGTCATGATTAAAATTAATTTTGCATTGTCTATTGTGTAAATGTCTTTTATAGCTCTCGATTATCAAAATTTTGTAATGTTTGTTTTTACAAGACTTGACTGCATCAACTTTTGTTGTTGCTATTGTTGCCAAGAGAGAACCTCCTTGTCTCACTAAGGGCATTCCACCACATGGACACAGGGTAAAATTTGAAATGTTCATTAATATTATTTTTACTTATTAAACCACATGCTCTTCTGATGTGATCTTTTAAAAATGTATAGGAGGACGAGGTGCATTATGATGGTGCATCCCAGTCACCTTCACATGGAGTGAAGAGGACTGAAAACCGGCTAGATGAGCAGAGTTAGACCTTGTTATTATATGACGGACATTTAATACTCTTTTTTCACATGTTAGACCTTGTTATATACATGTTATTGGGACTTTTTATCATGTTATTTGGACTTATCTTATCAGGACTTGTTATCATATTATTTATATCATGTTATTTGGACTTGTGTTATCAGTACTTTGTATCATATTATTTGTACTTGTGTTATATCAGGACTTGTTATCATATTATTTGTACTTGTGGTTTGAATCTAGATATATACGAGTTTACATGTAATATATGAGTTTTTGTAAATATCAATTGTAATTAAATATCAATTGTAAAATTATTTAATTAAATATAAAAATTGAAAAGAGAAATTTATTTTAAAAATATCATTAATCAAATAACTTATTAAATATAATTGGCATGCAATAATATATATAGATGTAACTAATATTGACTATTAAATATGGATGTACAAATAACTATATAATTTGAACTATGAAATATGGATGTAAAAATATGGATGTACAAATAATTATATATCATTATCCATTAGTGAATGTATAGGACAATATAAAACTATGCATTCAATTTATATTTACAACAAAATTGGACATGAATAAAGGTGAGCTCATGTGTTTTATAAAACCAAAATTGGACGAATACAAGTGTGCATTGAACTACATAAATAGTTCATGTCTATGTTCTTATAGCAGTACTGCATCATAAAAATGAATGTTGAAATTATGTTAGAAAATATGTATATTTAAATATAAAATTCATTTATAGGATTCAAAAGTTAAATAAATGAATTGCACTCACCTAGTATGACAACTTTGATTAGCCAAAAGTTGTAAAATGCACAAGTTGTCTAACATCTATGTTGTCCAATTATACTCCAGAGGCCTGAAAACCAAAGTAATTAGGTCTACATGTATGAGACTTGATAGAAGACATGTCTACATATAAAAACAAAATAATTAACAAATTTAACTTACATTTATAAATTTGATTCAACCTAATGTCCCTTCAGTGCCCTCTCGTTTCAACAATGCGTTTATGATTGCCTCATGCTCTTCCATTGAAAGTGTCCATAATATTTTATTATCAAGTCTCCCTCGGTATCCTTCCAATTTGTTATTTGTTGCCACTACCAAATGGGAATAATGTATTATCTTCTTTTCTGATTGGTAGTCTTCAAAAGCTAGCAAATCATTCCTTCTTGTTAGGTATTTGCGTAGCCATGTACCAACAACCACAACACACCCAATTGGATTCTGAAAACTATCATCATCCACTTCATGACATATCAAATTTTTCTTAGGTCCTACACAACGAGCTAGCCAATAATCAGTCTTCTCTTCATTATCCTCAGGTGCAACAACAACATACACATGTCCTGGAAAAAAAAATGAAGTACATGTACAAATTTGATATTCTTAGATGTTTATTTCTAATACAATCATAAATCATATGACATACATTAATAATATAGTTTAAATTTTTACAAGAAATTGAATTAAATTACCAAGTTGTATGAGGTCTAAAACACGATCATAATCTTCTAATGAAAATGCATTATTCAGGTCTTCATTTCTTATATCATCCTTATCTTGTGGCTCACTAGGTGTTAAGGATCTATGTTCCGATTCTTAAACCCATTCCATATTCTCGCATTCTTCCCATTCACCTGCAACACAAAATTGACAAAAACATATAAGCTCCCTAGTCCATATAGTCTAAGTGTTAGAATTAGAACTCATAAATGAATGCCATTTAGCACATCCGTTGATTGTATCATAGTCATATCTTGAAAGGATATTATTCTCTTCAACTAGCCAAAAGAAATGTTTGATTGTAGAGTTCTGACTTTATCCTATAGACAAACTTGTTTTACACCACTCAACAATTGCACGTGCATCTTTAAATTTTGCCTTTTCCACAAATTTAGGAATAATAAGACATAATAAGACCTAATAGGATCTCTCTCTCTCTCTCTCTCTCTCTCTCTCTCTCTATTATGTTTTTAATTTATATTTCTAAATTAATTGTTGCATTTAATTATAGGTCTAAATTAGATCTTTGTAAGGTAAAATGTAAATTATATAGTAATCGTCAATTTTAATGTTTGTATACATTTTCTGATTATATACCCATGGATCATTTTCATATTGAGGAGCTTTTAGCTCAGCAGGCACCTCCACCTCCACCCCCCCNAAATTATATAGTAATCGTCAATTTTAATGTTTGTATACATTTTCTGATTATATACCCATGGATCATTTTCATATTGAGGAGCTTTTAGCTCAGCAGGCACCTCCACCTCCACCCCCTCCACCACCCCCTCTACCACCACCTCCACCTCCACCTCCACCCACTCCTGCCGAGTTGAGGGATAATATTAGGAGAAATATAGATTCCATCACACGTGACATTAATACCATTAGACATGAGCCTCATCCACCTCCATAGAGACGATGCCTTGCAGACAGCATGCAAGGAATTTTAGATTTAGTGTTGTCATTAAACTCAGAGCTTGATAGTTATCAGTCATGGAGGGACTCTATGTGTGCCTTGTATGCTGACGACTTCTCTTATAAAGAGTTAAATGATTTAAAAATTACCAAAAATGATTTGAAACCTTATTTTGTGAACCATAAAATGGGTGAGGAGATAGTTGGCAAGAAGCCACACATTTCTATTAGATGGTGTCGACACCCATAGATAGCTGCACATTTTTAGGAGCGGTGATGGATGGTATTTGACCATCCACCACATGCTAATCATGAGGTCCCCTTATATTTTTTGAAAAAATTATGGGCTAAATTTGAATTTGGTAGGAAACCCAATTACTTTGATATGAGAGATTTATAGGGGGTCGATCGGGCTATGCCACAAAGCAGACTGGGGCCCAAATTGAGTGATAGAACTAGAATTCATGTGCTTAATGAGCCCCTTGATCCTCTTCCTACTTCAGTAGTGCCTGCACCTATCCACCATCGAGAAGTGCACTTAGCTCTTGGTTCATTGAGTGCCTATTCGGGGAATTTGTTAGAGTAGATAACTCAGATGATGGTTTCCCCTAGCATAGCACACGTTTGCACGAGCTGCGGGAATATATGCAGGGGTCCCCAGAGTGAACCTGAAGGTGATGGTGCTTCCCATGGTGGATATGATGATGTTGACAATGGTACACATGGTGATGTTGACATCGGCGCACAAGGTGATGTTGGAGATGACATCACATCATATGTTGATTTTCTATGTGCAGACGATGATCATCCTGTAGAGGTAAATTTAATTATTTAATTTATACTACAACATTAAATTATACATTTATACACATATCAACCATAACATTTGGATTTTGTGAACATAGAAGGGTTGACATGGGATCATTCAGTGATCGTCATCATATCACATCCACACCTCAAGATCTTGACCACCCTTTCACAATATGCACTTTCATTTAGATACATAGATGAGTACATTTAAAATTTAAATAATTAAAACTTGAATTGATGATGTGTTTGATATATTTTTTGCAATTTTGTATGATGCTTCGTGTACTACTCAGGTTGGTAGTTCTTCATGCTCCGCCCCACGCGTCGCTGAGACTTAGCTTCATATACGTTTAGTATGTTTTACATTCATTAATTTGAAGTGTTTGTATACTTACTAATTTATGTACAACTTTTATTACTAATTTATGTACAACTTTTTGCAATTGTAGGATTGTGGATTGTCTCACGTAGCATCACATTTATGTTTTGACTGATTAGTAACACTGGCTATGTGTCAGACATCTAATGTAAATTCTTATGTTAGATAAGTTTATAGCCAAGTTAAATTTAGATCATAATAATTTATGTATATACAAGTTTTCAATTCATGTTAAAATATGTTGTTCAGGTGAACACCACCATGAATCTTGGCATGGCTACAGGATTGAGCCAAATGCAGCCATCAACATTGTCCTTTGAGGTCATGATTAAAATTAATTTTGCATTGTCTATTGTGTACCTATCTTTTATAGGTCTCGAATATCAAAATTCTGTAATGTTCATTTTTACAGAGCTTGACTGCATTAAATTTTGATGTTGCTAATGTTGCTAAGAGAGGACCTCCTTGTCCCACTAAGGGCATTGCACCACATGGACATAGGGTAAAAATTGAAATGTTCATTAATATTATTTTTACTTATTAAACACACATGGTCTTCTGATGAAATCTTTTAAAAATATACAAGAGGACGAGGTGCATCATGATGGTGCATCCCAGTCACCTTCACATGGAGTGAAGAGTATTGAAGATTAGCTAGATGAGCAAAGTTAGACCTTGTTATTATATGATGGACATTTTATACTCTTTTTTCACATGTTAGACCTTGTTTTTTTTTTGGGCAAAAATGGTCGAGCCATTAAAATTTTTTATTATATACCTATTTCAAAGGCTCAGGAGGGAAAGAAAAAGTGAAGAAAACCCTCCTTCCTTGCAATTACATACATTTACAGACATTACAAAGCCAATAAAGGCCAAAGAGACTTAATCTAAAAACCCTAATCCCCGTTTCCAATCTGCTATAAGAAAAAGGATTAAAAACCTTACATTTTCATATTAAAGACACTAAACGCCCCGTGATATGCATTAGTCATCTTCTTTTAATACAGCACTACCAGTTTGGGTAGGAGGAAAGCCCCTAAATCCAAAATTTAAAATAGCATAGACAACAACTTATCCTTTCATTTTTTGCTTTGTCGAAGCCTTGCCGCAAATAGATGTGGCTGATAGTGCTGGAGATGTGGCATTTGAATCATCATCAACATGGGCTAGAACACTTGAAAACCTATCAAACAGCAAGAAGGCATTTGTGACCATTCCACTAGCAAGGATATCCATAAACTTTATGATTTCTTTCTTAAATGTATGAGATCCTAACCTTGTAGTGATAGCTTTAGTATATCATAGAGTTGTACTATTTCATTTTTATTATTCATCTCTGCCATGCTATTTGGACTTGTGTTATCAGGACTTGTTATCGTATTATTTATATCATGTTATTTGGACTTGTGTTATCAATACTTTTTATCATGTTATTTGGACTTGTGTTATATTTGGACTTGTGTTATATCAGGACTTGTTATCAGATTATTTGTACTTGTGGTTTGAATCTAGATATATATGACTTTACATGTAATATATGAGTTTTTTTTAATAACAATTGCAATTAAATATCAATTGTAGTTTTATAATTAATAGTATTCAATTGTAAAAAATTCTAATTAAATATCACAATTGAAAAGAGAAATTGATTTTAAAAATATCATTAATCAAATAACTTATTAAATATAATTGGCATGCAACAATATATATAGATGTAACTAAGATTGACTATTAAGTATGGATGTACAAATAACTATATAATTTAAACTATGAAATATGGATGTACAAATAACTATATATCATTATCCATTAGTGAATGTATAGGACAATATAAAACTATGCATTCAATTTATATTTACAACAAAATTGGACATGAATAAAGGTGAGCTCATGTGTTTTATAAAACCAAAATTGGACGAATACAAGTGTGCATTTAACTACATAAATAGTTCATGTCTATGTTCTTCTAGCAGTCCTGCATCATAAAAATGAATGTTGAAATTATGTTAGAAAATGTGTATATTTAAATATAAAATTCATTTATAGGATCCAAAAGCTAAATAAATGAATTGCACTCACCTAGTATGACAACTTTGATTAGCCAAAAGTTGTAAAATGCACAAGTTGTCTAACATCTATGTTGTCCAATCATACTCCATACACTTGAAAACCAAAGTAATTAGCTCTACATGTATGAGACTTGAAAGAAGACATGTCTACATATAAAAATAAAATAATTAACAAAAACTTACATGTATAAATTTGATTCAACCTAATGTCCTGTTGACGGGGTTTTACTGACTGGGTCCGCCAACAGTCATAAGTTGTCACCGGGTACTGGGGGTACCGACCAACTTCGCCTACAAAGGCTATCCGGGGAAGTTAGATTCCCTGGGCCTCCAAGCACCTAGGTGTCAGGTCACGACGGTGTGGGGCTCGGTTGGGAGAAGTGACTATTTTTGAGGGGGATAGCTGGTTTCTTCAACTCATTCTCTCCAGAGATTCAGGAAGGTGAGGTTTCTCCAAGCATTCTACACTTAGCAAATAAACTGGAAAAAGATCCTGCAAGGTCAGAAATACTTCATCTATCTATAGTTATGTTTAAACATTCAAAACATCGATAATGCTCTGATATACTACACTAAATACCGAAGAAATACACAACCATCAGTTTGTATTTTATCAGTAGCAAGGGAAAGAAGTCGTTAAGCTACTTGAAATATCAGAGCAGAAGACATAAGGAACATGAAATATAAAATGCCATTAACTCAGAAGTTTGAATGCCAACAACATCATTGCCAAGAACTCTCCCTTCTTCATTAATATTTCTTCCAGCAAGCACTGGTGCGTGATACAATGGTGGCTCAGAGGGGAGCGTCTAACTATTGTAAGGTGAAATAATGGAGCATTGAGCTCTGCAACTAAAATAAAAATACTGCTTTTCTATTACTGTGGATAGAAAAATCATCAATTTGGCCGACCCTTAGAAATGGACCAGACTTACTATTTATACACATCTTCATCTAACCCTAACCCTAACCCTATTTTACATTACACAGTAATAAAATACACTATCCGGGGGCCGGTACTACCTATGCCACCCTACAAAAGACCTCGAGATAGAATAGGCCTGACATGTCAGAAGAATAAGACAAGAAGGTAGAGCGGAAGAATCGGCCTCGAGAAGAGAGATGGGAAAGAGAAGGAAGAAATTAGATCCCCAGGGATCGAGGCTACATGCCTCATAAATGGGAAATGCGGTGCCCTGTCTCCAATGTGCCAGGTGTACATCCGAAGTGGCACCTCAAGAAGACCATCTGTCAGAAAACTAACTGCTGGTCCAACATTCCTTGATGTAGCCAACTACCCTCTAACAGCCTTTATTAACCACTTCTGAAAGTGACCGGTCAGCCTTGGGGAGCGAGATACGGATCACTTGAAAGAATACAAAATTTGGGATTTGAGATTCTGAGATCTAGGAACTTACATTCTGAAAGAATAAAGAATACAAAATGCTTGGGTTTTCTCCAGCCTCCAGAGAAACTTTATTGTTTCTTGTTGTCATTGAAGGTTTGGAGAAGGTGAGAGATTCCATCCTCATCAATTTCTCTAAGGCAGGACCGCCGATACTTAGCCGCCTCAATTTGTTCCCCTAGCTCCGGAACATTATTCTTGAACTCATTAGCCATTTTTGCCGCATCATGACCACTAAGGACCATGCGGGTTAGCCCTGTCATTTGAGTCTCATCCAGTCCCTCTGGGGATTGATATTTGGACTCCATCAATTCATCAAACTTACTCAAAACATATTCTTCAAGAGTGCATGTGTCAGTGCTAAATGGGTCAGCCTCGGAGACCTTTGCGACAAATGCCTTGTACATATTTGAAGAATACTGCACTATGTTGACTTTATCATGAGTCCCTACCAGTTGCTTGAGTACATCCAATGTGAGGTCAATTTTGGAGTGTTGGGTCCACACAAAGTCAAATGATTCTTCTCCCAGAATCCTAGATTCAGAGGCCATCTCTTCCCCAAGGTTGAGGAGCTCCTCTAGCTCTACCTTCCAAGCCTTGTAGTTTTCCATGTCACCCTCCCATATGTTAAAGATAGTCTCTGCCTGATGCAGAATGTGTTGTGCTACATATAAATCTAGGAGGGTGGATATTAGGAAATGTTGGGTATTTCCTATTTGCAGAGTGACCCACTCATCGACCGCTTGGGCCTTCTTCTTCATTGCTCGCAGGGAGTCAATGTCGCTCTATGGTAATGGGGTATCGGATGTGGGGGCCTCCAAAGGAATGGCACTAATAGGCTAGGCCAGCTCAGTAAGCAACCCCATGAGGTTCACTGTCTTTTTTTTTTCTTCTTTGAGCCTTTGGGCCTCCTTTTCATATCGGGCCTCTATGGCCCTACCCGCTTCTTTTAACAGGTTTACTTTTCCCTATTTTCCTCTCTTTCCCAATGATATCTCTGTGATATCATAATCTCTGGCCTCGGCCATCGCCTCATCAATGTCTGGGGGAGGTGTTGCAACAACGGCAACTGTTTCTCCTCCCAACCCGGTTTGAAGAGTATGAACTATCCGGGCTTTCTTGGCCTTTGGTGGGCCCTGGATTTGAGCCATCATTTTGGCTAGAGAGATGTGAGCTCTAGGGGTGGATGGGGCTTTTCTCTTCTTGTTCTCAACTAAACACTAAGGCGGCAGGGGTGGTTTATTCACCAAATTCTATTCTTTCAGTTCTTCCCTGGTGTCCTGTTGCTGTTCCTCCTCAGTGGTGTGAGTCTCACCCACCCCTCTCTCTTTATCTTGGGCTTCATCAGGAACATTTCCCCCTATGGCGTTTATCTCTTCTGCCTTGTCCTTTGTATCTCTAGCTTCATCAAGGCCTTCATTGGCTATCCCAGGGGTTTCCTTTCCTCATTCTTTCTCTTCAGCCTTAGTCGTTAGGATCTCTTCTTCTTCTGATACATCTTTTGGAAATAGGGGAGGTACTAGGTCAAGATTTAGCATTTGTGTCATGGTTATTACCTGCCGAAGGTTGTTCCAGGGAGTGGCACTTGGAATGTGGTGGCTGAGGTTATGGTTGCTCCTATAGGTCTGGTTCCCTTAGAAAATGTCGCTTGTTCACTCTAATTTTGTTGGTCCACCCCTGCATCTTGCATCTCTGGAACCTCAAAGGCAATTTCCTACTCTATTTCCTTTTCTTCTTCCATTGGCTCTCCCTGCTCCTGTGCAGTTCTTTGTTCCTCAGCTTCCTCTTCTACTGGGACTTCTTCCATCTTCTTGTTGTCCCCCTGTAAGTTACCAAACTTGTCAGTTGCAAAAACATCATCAAACTCATCCTACGGAGGATGGTGGACTGGGACATCGACAGGTTCTACTTCCTTCTCTGGCTCTGGGGAGTCGAAAGAAAGGATTTCAACTTGTGGAGTTTGGGGCATCCCCAACTTTGGCTCCTTCTTGGGGTTAGGGTCAAGCCTCTTCCTTCTCTGGTTAATCAAGGGTGGGCCCGCATCCCTTACTATTGCTTGCTCTGTCAGATCCACCCTTGTTGCCTTAACCATCAAGGCTGCTAGTAAATGGGAGGATGGAGGACGAATAGGTCCGGCCATGAGCACCGGGGTAGCCAGCTGTGTGATTAGGTTCTCCCTCATTTGCTGGGAGGCTGCTACCGATTTCCTTATTTGTTCTTTAATGGGAACTTCCTACATAGTGGGAGTTGTGTCTATCCCTTTTCCTTTATCCACTCTTTGTGAGGAAGTCCCGGCCCCCGGAGTTAACTTGGGTACCGGCTGGGCCACCCAGCGGACACTTTCGGGGCACACCTTTTTGAAATAGAGGTGGCTACGTTCAACAATGTTGCAAGTGAACTTTTCTATTGTGAGCCCTTCCTGTGCATCCCAGTTCACTGGTGGGAGGGCCAACTTATCGATCCCCTTTTCTTTGTACTGGGGATCGACTATGGAGCCGCTATCTGAAAAGTCCTCCGGGAATCTCTGGAGCTTCAATCTTTCCATCATCCCTGCGGTCATCTTGACAAAATGCCACCCTTGGATATCCACGTCATCCTGGTAATCCTCCTACAAATCCTCCATATGATACTGGTGGGGCTCTGATGCGGGAAGCGCCGCTGCAATCTTGCCATGCGGATCAAAATGCTTCTGCGCCAGGTAGAATTCTGCCAAGTTATAGCTCTTTAGTTCATTGTCCACCTCTTTGGCAGCAACCAGACTGCATGAATAATTCCCACAAATGATTGGGAATGGAATATTAGTTACCTTCTTCAAGGCATAGAAGGCGTGCAGTTCCATTATCTGCCTGCAATATTCTAGGAGGACTATCTTGTCCCAGCAGTGCTTGGGCAACAAGTAGGGTTTCTTGGAGAAGCCAATCACCCTTATATAATTATGCTGCTAAAATTGTATATAATAGTGTCCGTAACTATGGACCAAATTTATCGCCTCTATGGACAGGCGGTATCCTGCATCCCGAGTGGGTGTGAGTAGGTGATAGTAAACGAATGTGTCGTTTACTCGACAGAAACTAGGGAAACTGGCTTCCCATTGTATTTGTGGGAAGTGGTCCCAGGGGGCCTTTTGTCTCGAGCTGATCCTGAGTACGCCATCTATGAGTAATCTGTTGGTATGGGGCTGTTGTTGTGCCAGGGCCCAAAAGACATAAGAAGTCATATAAAACTTATTCTTCTTGGCCAGTTGGAGGAATTGGGAGTCCACATGGTTAGAGATTATGGCAGCCCAGTCAAAATATTCCTCGCCTGTGCTGATACCTAGCAAAAAGTAGTACATCTATCTAGATAATTCTTGGGCATGTTGTTGTCCAAAGACCCTGCATAAGGCTATCATCCCCATTTGGATGCTTTCTTTGAATTCGGCTCTGGGGATCTCTAGCTTCATCCTCCTGTGATCCCTCTTCAGGGTCTTTAACCAATGATTGTTCATGTATATACAGGCCGCATCCTCCAACTGAGTGAATTGGGCCAAGGCATCTGACTGGGTGACCACAGCCAGTTTTTCAAATTGGGGGATCCCAAAGCCCCTCTAGAAGGTATCTGGATCAAGGGACACCAAAGGAGTAGGGTACCGTGTTGGTTCTGGGGCTACGAGCATAACATCCTAGACAGATGCATTGTAGTGTGTTGAAAGTGTGAGAATAAGCTCTAGTGACTGCACAGAGCATGGGAAACAAGCTTCCTTTAGAATCCTAGAGTTTCCAATCTGAATGGCCAAAGGATCTCCAGCATGTCGCTGAATGTACATAACTTTGACCAAGGCCTATTTTTCTGGCCATGTTCCGACACTAGTGTCGGTAATAAGCTAGACCTTGGACTCAATCTTTGATCCCGCGATGACTATGTCCTTTATGTATTTCAGGCTCAAAGGCATCTTTTCCAGGGCCTTCTCCATTTTGGATGTTACTACCGCCCTGGTACTTGCAGTAGAAGGTAGTTCTGTACTTTCGGGTGGTGAGGATGCGAATGCTTCAGACATGTTTGAAAGTGCTGCTCCAAAAGTCTTCAAGGCAAAGCAACCGTCAAAATGCATTAATAATTAAATACTTCAGGGTCCAAAGATCTTACCATCGAGGTGTCTGCTTTCCCTGAAAAGTTAGTTTCATTCAAAACTCCAGACAATGTTCATATTGTGAACTTAGGAATTTGGTTAACCATCTGGCTCTGGGAATTTTAACACATTTGGTAAAAAAGGGACACGGGATGGATGATGGCAGGAGACTGAGAGCCCAGAGAAGTGACCATTGGTAGAAGTGTACACAAAAAGGCAAACTGTCAGACCCACGTGGGCGCCACATGGGTGAGTGTAACATAAAAAAATAGATGGGTGTTGTTGAGATGTGTTGATGTTACCAAAATGTAAAGGAGGAAAATTATGGTTTAAGGAGAGGGTTTGAATTGTTAATTGTGATTAAGGGAAGATAAGATGCTCCTTTCTTTCACCCTCAAAAACACAAATAGGAGATCCAATTTTGATCAACCCCAAAGGGTTAATACACAAATGAATCCAATATTTGGAAAGAGACCAAGAAAGGGGATCTTAAATTCTATAAATTGATTGATTAATATGATTAATGATAGTATTTGAAAAGAATAGGAGAAAGTACCAACCTTCCAAAATGGCAAATCAAAGATTGTTGTTTTCTGAGATCTGTAGACTATTTCTGGAGATGTTGGTAGTTGATACCGAACCAAAACATAGAGACGGACAAAACCCAAAAATATTTTTCTATTCTGATGTCATCTTATGAAAAATTTTGACCCTGTACCACTTTTTCCAACTCGATCTGCTCAACTCTAAAAGTGTCCCTATTCGCATAGTCCGAAAGAAATCCAAAAAGGGTATCCAGATCTGGCCTCAGATTTACAGTCCCAAACCTGTACCTACAAGAAAAATGTTTTTTTTTTGTTGGGGAGGGGTTTGCCTTAGTCAAACCCCAATTTAGGAATTAACCTTGAAATCAATAAAGTATGGAAAGCTAACAAGTAGTAGAATTGAATCTAATAGTGAAGCTATGATATTCAATAGATATGCTCATGTAATTCAAATGTAGCAAGTATGTAAATATGAAAGCATGGACTTTAGAAACCATAAACCTCCATGATTATATGGTTGGAATCCACCTTGAAAGATTTTTGAGGATGCACAAAGGATCTTGAAGGAAGATCACACCATCATGATGGCTAGATCTAGGGTTTGAATGATGAATCTTGAATGCTTGAACCAAATCCCTTCAAAGACTTGAAAGCTTGAATCCTTGATCTTCAATGGAGAACTTGAATGCTTGAGAGAAATACTTGAACACCTTGAGAGATTGAGAACAGGTAGAACAATGGATGCTTGAAAAAAATCTTGATCACCTCTTATCACTTAGTTGATAGTTGATAATGCTTAGAGAAAAATGAGAGAGAAATGCTCCCTTTTATATGAAATTAGGGCACAATATTCTAAGGAGGCCTACATAGGATAATTAAATCATCATTTAAGCCATTACCCCTAGGACAGAACCTATAATAAATATAATTTAGGAATCAACCAATTCGGAGCCCGAAATAGCTGACCCGGAAGCGGGAGAGAACTTTTTGCAAAGACCAACATCCGGGAAACTATGGGATTCTAGGTTTGGGACCCTGGGATAGGGTCAAGGTCAACCCTATCCTAGGGCAGGGCCAAGGTTGACCCTATCCTATAAGGTTGACCCTGTCCCTATATCCCAAAAATAGAGTCCTGCAACCCAGAATGTAAAAATCAGTCGCGAAAGTGGTATAAGGAGGAGCAGATCAGGGGGGATGATGCAGAAATGGGGGGATGATGTAATGGAGGTAAAATATATCCCCTAAGGAGGGATAAATTCTCTTAACATGGAAGTGCTTCCATTTTAAGAGGATACATTTAAGGCAAACCGTCAGATCCACGTGGGTGCCACTTGGGTGAGTAATAAATGGGAGTTATGGTGATGACGGTGGAGCCAACTGTCCGAATGCACAAAAAGTGAAGGCCACTTGGATAGATTTAAATGTGTGCATGGGAAATAAATGAGGATCAAGCTGGTTTTATAGAGGAGAGAGAAAACCACCTGTTTGAAACTAGTTGAGGGCTGAGTTTCAAATAGGTGGTATTCTATGCAGAACTAGCTTGCGAATGAAAACCAGTGACATAGGCAGCACGGCGAGCCTGCCAAGCTACCCAATAGGATATAAAAAGTATATACATCAGAGATAAGGGATATACACATCTAGACTAGAGGGATATACAATAAATATATACTAAACTTACACATATATACACCGCAGAATGAATATCTATCAGAAACCAGGCAAAGCACAGAATATCTACAACTTCCTACACTATATACAGACTAGACTACACCTACACAGAGGACGAACAACCCTCTGACAGAGCCAACCCACCAACGGGTGGCAAACCAGAAAGAAATGAAAGACGAACAAAACAAAAAGGAAAAGGCAACAAAAATAAACGACACCAAACATAAGGAAAGTAGAAGGGAGAGGAGGCACCAACCTGAGAACGCAGAAAGGAGAGGACAAGAAGCCTTCGTGGAAGCTCTCCAATAGCTAAAACTTCCAAATGATCACAACCCACCACTACAAACCACTCACAATTACTTGGAAATGTTAGAAATGTTTAGCACTGAATTATCATTAAATCACTGCAAATCGCTCTAAAATCGCTGTGATTGCTTGAGTGTTTAAATCACGGTAAATGTGAAAATGGAAAGTAACTTATATTTATACCCATGGTAAAAAGCAAGCCACTTTTCCATCCGTAAACTCCGGACAGACAGACCTCCAGACTCCGGGCCTGGGGATTCCCTGCGATGATATCACCTTAGGGAAAGAGAATATCGCGGCAGAGAATCCTGGAGTCTGAAATCTGGCTTCCGACAAAGGACGACCAACTCTGGGACCGAGGTCTTGGAGGCATGAGAAACCAACAAAAAAAAGCACAACCACAGGGAAGAAAAACCTGGAGAAAGAAAACAAAAAGAAGACAGAAAAAGACAAGGCAAGAACAAAAAGCAAAACAAAAAAAAGGGGGACCCAACATTTTGCACACAAAATGTAGGGACAGGGATGTAGGGCATAAAAAATGGTGACTATTTGGGATGAATGCCTTAGCACATTTGAGAACTATAGAATCTCTAGTTAGCAAAACTAGAACAAGTCACTACTCAAAGTATCTTATAGGCAAAGAACAACACGTTTGAGAAAATCTGGCCACACGGGATCCATTCCATAGTCTTTTCATCAGTGGTGGAGTGTGTGCTTTGGAAGAAAATCAAGCTGATGACCTCTGGGAGGAGTAGAGAAGAGGCACTAATTACATTGAACCATAGTCATCAGATTTGTCCATTTTCCCAGAGATCGAAGCTTCATCCCGCTTCCCTTTTTCTTGTTATTTTGTACGTTTCTAGGTGGGAGGGTGGTACTTCTTTCACCATTAAGCTTAAGCTTAGCTAATTTTAATGGTGGTACTTCTTTCACCTTTCCACCTATTGCACATGTTGAGTAGGGGATGAAACTCTAGACCCGAAAAGAATTCTTCAAAAGTTCAGACTTGGGTCAACAAACTAGTACAACCGATCTATCCTCAGTGTGTCCGATTACTTGTTCCTTATTTTTTTTTTTTGATTGCCAGACCTCCAGGGATAAACCTGATGGAGATTGCTTAGAATGTACCACCAAACATGTTAAATAGCTCCAAAGACTGGACTGATTCCACTATGCTAAAGACATTCTTAAGTTCACCATGCTACAGACATCATACCGGAGACCAGGTTTTATGCAAAGCATTCCAATCCTTACAAGAGAGAACAAAATGCCAGGACCCAAAAAGAAAATTAGAAATGAAAAAAAAAACCACCAAAAGAGGACTGCCCTAGAGGGTATCCAACAAGGCTATTTACAAGACATGGTACCTCCCAACAAGGCACCGGGAAAGAAATATTTACAAGCGGAGGGCTTTACATAAGGTATAATTTTGGACAAACTTACCCTACTCAAAGTAGTGTTTGAGAAACTATCCATTGACGAGAAATGGGATAGGTTCTCCAATCATGGTGTTAAGGTGATAAGTGTTCACCCTGTAGATTTCTGAGATTAGATATGGTCCGAGCCAGAGCCATTGGAACTTGGTGTGATTTCCTTTCATTTCCTGGGCCTTGTCCCACAACAGGGCCAAGTACAAAATCTGAAAAGCCTTATATTGGGCTCTGTGGTCAAACCATCATTTTACCACTGCTTGATGATGCACAAAATGCTTGAGGGCAGCATCTCACTATTCTTCCATTCGTACCAGATTTAGGAGCTAAACCTCCACAATGTTGTCCCGGTTGCTGAATTCCTACATGAACTACAAAACTGGGATCTGTAAGTTAATTGGAAACACAGGGTTATGGCCATAAACCAAATGGAATAGGGATGTTCCCAGGGCAGCCCTTATTTGAATGTGATCCGTCCAGAGGGTGAATTTCAACTTTTGATGCCAATCCTGGGGATTCTGTTCTAGCAGGTGTTTGATCACTTCAAGTAGATTTTTATTTGTAGATTTAGCAACACCGTTCCTCTAGGGGTAATAGTTGCTGGAAAACATCAGAGTGATCTTTCGATCATAGGTCCACTCGAGTAACTACATCAAAGAAAATTTTGAACCATTGTCACATACCAAAGCAAAGGGCATTCCAAACCTTGTGACGATATTTTCTTCTAGGAACTTGATAACTACGTCTGCCATATTATTCTTGCACAGTATAGCCTCGGACCACCAGGTGCAGTAATCAGTAGCAATAAGAATGTATCAATGATTGGTAGACAAGTTGGGGTTGATTTCCCTGATGAAGTTAAATGCCCATTGGGTGAAGGTCCTAGCCTCAAAGACTGGTTGCAAAGGCATAGCCGGGTTACGCTCATGATGTGCTGCGGTTTGGAAAGTGTGGCATTTCCTAACATGAGTGTAAACATCTTTAAATATACAGGGCCAATAATATCCAACTTGAAGGATCTGATGGATAGTAGCATCAACTGAGCCATGTCCAGTTCCAAACTGCCTATGAAATGCATCGATCATCTTCATAGCTTAGTTCCTGTCAATGCATCGAAGGTACACTCCCTCGTAGTTCCTATGGTAAAGCGCAGAGTTTTTGATCATGAAGTGAGCGCTTTTCATCCGTAGGGCATGACATTTATTGGGAGGTAATCCCTCTAGGCATTTGTTATTCAGTAGCAAATATACCAGATCGGCATACCATAGGTCTCGAGTGATGGACTCCACCATGTAAGTTTGGCATTCTATGCAGGGAGTCTCTTCTGCCATCGCTCGACTCAGTCCCTAGCCCCAGACTATCTTCATAGGCTACATTTCTAAATCATATTCCTAGAGGATGGTCATCCATTTCCCCCATATTTTTCCCAACTCACTCTGCATTAGCAGAGACTTTACGGCCTGGTCCAAGATGATAGCATAAACCTTGCTTTGGAGAATGTAATGTCAGAATTTCTTCACGGCGCGAACAAGAGCAAAGGCCTATTTTTCTAGTGATGAATACCAGACTTCGGTGTTCTTGAAGGGTGAGCTCATGAAAGCTATTGGTCGTTCTTCCCCTCCAACCTTTTGAGTCAACGCCGCCATGGCAGAATGCGGCGAAGAAAAGGAGTAAATGTAAAACGGGAGGGAGTAGTCCAGACTAGCTAGGATGGGTGCTTCTGTTATTGTCTATTTGATCTGGGAAAATGCTCACTTTTCTTCAAGAGTCCACTCAATCTTTGCATCCTTTTTCATCATCTCATTGAGTGGTTTAACTATTTCAGCGAACCCTGTGATGAATCACCGGATGAAGTTGATCTTTCCAAAGAAAGACCACATCTCTTTCTTGTTGCCGGGCATTTGTAAATTCAGCAATGCTTCAACTCTCTCAGGGTCAATGGATATGCCCTCTTTGGAGATGATATGCCCAAGCAACTTCCCTTCGGTGACCCCAAATATGCACTTCTTGGGGTTGAGGGATATTCCATACCAGTGACATCTCTCGCAGATCTGAGTGAGGTGGGCAAAATGCTCACGCCTGTCCTAAGAAAAGATAGTCAAATCATCCATGTAGATAATTATGCACTGATTCACAAGGCCCTCGAACGCAATATCCATGGCCTTTTGAAATGTGGCCCCTGCGTTAATCAAAACAAAGGGCATCCTTCTGTATGCAAACGTTCTTCACTTGGTGGCAAACATTGTTTTCTCCCTATCTTCATACTTAACCATGACTTGGTTATACCTAGAGTACCCATCCAAGAATGACATCATCTAGGATCCATTCACTATCTATAACACCTCATCCAATGAAGGGAGAGGGTGATTATCTTTCTTGGAGGCCTTATTCAAGTTTCAGAAATCTACGCAAAGGTGAATTTCACCACTCTTCTTTCTCACAGGGACCAAATTGGCAACCCATGTAGTGTGCCAGATTGGAAAGATTATCTGGGCTGATAGTAGTTTTTCTACCTCTTGATGAATTTGGGGTTCGATCAGTGGGTTGACCGATCATTAATTTTTCCGAAAAGGCTTAGCATCAGGTTTTAGGGGAATAGTATGAGTCATAATAGATGTGTCGCATGTTTTCAAATCCTCATATCCCCATGCAATTAAATCTATGTATTCTCAAAGATCCACGAGAATCTTCTCCTTCTCCTCAGGGGAGTAGGAGGTGCCAATGTGGATCATCTTTTCTTCACTGGGTTGGCCAATGTTTACCCTTTCAAAATATCCTCCCTCAGAGGAAGATGACATATTTTCCCAGGCCCGAGGGTCTGAGTCAAAGATTGTTTCAAGCGTAACCATCCTCTTTGGGATGGTATTAGTGGGTAGGTCCATGATCCCATCATCTTCATCACCCTACCCAGTATTATCATGGTCTCATTCCTCCACTACCTAGTCTTCAAAGACACCAACATTGGCCATGAAGGCTAGGATATGTTGATCATCCTCAAAAGCCTAAAAGTGGGTGACATTATCTAGAATGGACGGGGTGGGGACCAGCTCAACTGAAAATCTCTAGAGTCGCAAGCCAGCCATTGGCTCTAGTGTGCTAGCAGAGGCATTCGGGACATAGTTTTGTCACCGGGGAATGAGATCAATGCCAAAGGCATCAAAATCTTCAATAAGGCTCCAAGCCTGATTGCGGTATGTGGCCAGTCTCTTGTCATGACATGTATATTGACTCTGGACCTGTTTGATAACCAACTCTGAATCACCCAGATCCTGGAGGTGGGTGACACCTTTCCTAAATGCAAATAAGAGTCCAAGGACCAAAGCCTCATACTCTGTAACATTGTTTGTGCAGTTGAACTGTAGTCTATAGGATGCGAGGAAGGATCTCCCTCGCAGGTTGATTAATTATACCCTGGCCTTGCAACCTTGTTTGGATCGAGACCCGTCGAACTTGAGGGTCCACAAATCGCTATTCGTAGTTTGGGGCTGGGGAGAAAGAGTAGCTTTTAGATTGTTTTTGGGAGACTTGGGAGGAGCATCCTCCTGAACTATTGGTGTGTGGGTGGGGTTTACCTCTGAATGAGTTTGAATTTAGGATTCCTGGGGAGATGGCACCAAAGGAGTGCATCTCATAGGAACACTGGGCTCCAGGGAATCAGCTATACATTCTCTATTCCAGAAGGTGTCGATGTTCTGGGTAGCGACTGAAAGGTAGGGCCCACACAAGTTCTGAATGTTTCTGATAGTGTACTCGGCACCAAGTGCCAGATAGGAGTGTGGCAGGGGTCACCATGGCACCTTGAGATTCAACCTCACCTCTCAGCTTTTCTTCTAGGTCTTGGGTTCTCTACAGCACTATGGGATCCTCCCCGGGGATGAAATTGAATGTTAAGATTTCAAAGGGTCGGTACACCCTGGGAGAAGTTTTAGAGAAGAAGACCTCACTGACCCTCCTGACCTTGGTAAAGGCCTGCTTCATCCAGGGTTCACTTTCAACTTGGATCTTGTTTGATTCTCCTTCCCAGGGGAGCCATAAGTGGGAGAAGTCGGTCAAGAAGTATCCGTTCAAGGACTTAGACCAATTTTGACTTAATAACATCCCATAAGTCTCTGGGATTTCCACCACTTGGACGTTGATTATGCTGGCTATCCTGGGGTCCTAGATAAGCTGTATCCAGATGTTCTTCAATTCCCCCACCATTTTCATGGTAGTCTTATCCAGCTGGATCACTGCACCATTAGATGGGGTGGGATGGAATCTGAGCTTTTGACATATGGATAAGGGCATGATGTTACCTGAAGCTCCGAAGTCTACCAAGAAATTGTGTATGTTTTTGCCTTGGATATTCAGGCCTAGTAGAAAGGGAGGATCTTCATTGTTTTCCTGAAAGATAGCAGCATTGGCATCCTCGAACGAGACAGTCTTGGGCGGGCGACTGACGACTTCTGGGTTTCCCAAGAGCTTTAGAAGAGACTTCTTCTGCTCGAGGTAGTTTAGCAAAACCTCTATCAAGGTCATCGAGCTGGTGGTCTATTCTAACACCTTTGTAATGTTGAATCTTCCTCCTAGGAATTGGTGACTGCCCTCGGCTAGGTCTTTCACTTGGTTAGAGCTAGAACCTTTTAGAGGAGCGGGTCGGTCAGTTGCGTTATCCTAGGGAGGAGTGTCCTTGATAGGGGGCGTAGGCATGTAAGTTGGTCCTTTACCAACGTGACTCCAAGTATTATATGGAGTCCGTGGGTTGGTGAAGGCATTGGCCTCAAAGGGTAGGATAGATTCATCAAAGAATCCATGCAATTCAGATTCCTCTTCATCTTCCCTGGAATTTCTGAAGAAGATGGTCTCACAGGTGAAGGCACTGTGGGTTGACTCCTGTACAGGAGGCTCCGGGGGAGTAGCATCATGCAACTGTTGTCTATCTAGCTAGGAGATCATGATGACCTTTTCCAACATGGCATAATTCACCTCATTGTGTGAACTCGTGTCGTTCAATCTACACCAATTAGTCATGGGTTGGAAGTCTATGATTGGTGTGAAATATGATGGTTCAGCACCACTTTGGTTGGCATTTTGGGTTGGAGGTGGACCTCTAGTGTTTGTGTTATTGTTTCATTGCTATTGATTGGGCTGAGGCCCATTGTTGAAGTTTCTTCCCCCAGCATTGTTGTTTTGTTGGCCGGAGAATATATTCCCCCTCTAGGAATTAGAATTTTGGGGTGCATAGGACCCCGCCTTTAGTTGACCCATGTCCATAGTCATGTTAGACAACATTCACCGGAGGGACTCAACCTCAATGGTCAACTAAGTATTGGTATCATAGTGTGACGGTGGTTTTTGTTGGTTCCCCAGGAAGGCAGTAGTATTAGCCAAAGTCGAGGGCGGTAATCCTCCAGTCATAGATGACTAAAAGAAGGGCACTCTGGATGGTTATGTCTGAGGTTGTTGCGCCTGCTGCGGCTGATTCCAAGGGAAAGCTTTCAGACCTGGTACTACCTAAGTCTATGATGGATAAATATACCAGGCCTCCTGGTCTATCACCAGTGGTGGGGGATTCATTGCCATCGAGGGAGCACCCATTGCCAGATTGGGGTTATACCCTCCAGCATACATTGTTCCATTCGGGATCATGTTGAAGGGCGTGCTCTACCCAATCCCACCTGGGGATTTGTTGAGACCATGAGATAATTCTAAGGCTAGGTTGTGAACCTTCACCAAAGTGTCCCGGTCACCTATGGCAATTGTTCTCCAAAGGAGAGTGGCAATGAAGGGGTCCATTGCATTAAGGTAAGTCTATATGGTTACTTCTGGATATGGAATGAAAGGGCCCATGCACCGCTTCAAGATGCGCTAGAACCGATGGTTGAATGCTACAAGACGTTCATTGGGTTCCTTCCTAATAGAAATGAACTAGCTATGGGACTAGGTTGGGTCCACATGTACGCAAAAAGTAGCTAAGAAGGCGTCCTCCATGTCCTGCCAACTGTTAATGGAGTTGGCGGGAAGGTTAAGGTACCAGTTTAACTCGCCCTACCCTAAGGACAAGGGAAACATCCAAGTCACAACATCTTCATGCTACATCCAATGTTGGTTCATGGAATCCTTATATGCCTATAAATGCTCTTCTGTGGTCTGTGAGCCTAAGTGCCCATATCGTGTGCAGATCTTCTCTAGGTGTGAGGGTAAGTCATTGATTGTACTCAGAAAAGTTTTTATTGGGGACCCAGTGTTACTGAAATACGTAGCCATTATGGGAACTAGGTTTTGGGTAGTTTGAGCGGTGGTTCCTAGGATTTTCTGAGAAGTTTCGGTATTTTGACATATGCTAGACCCCCAGATGATAGTGGCTGGTGTGGATTTTGGGGTATGCTTCTTTCGAACAGGAGGCTCAAGTTCAACAAACCTTCTGGGGTTTGGGGCAGACCTAAGGATTCTTTCAAATTTCACTAGGGAGAAAGACCCAATCCCACAGAAGGCTTGACTCCTAAAACTATAGCTCAGGGAACCTTCGGGAGGTGTAAAATCAAAATATTGAGAAGGGGATGAGTTCATGCCCTCCTTCTAGCACCCATTTCTATTGACAGGGTTTTATTGACAGGGTCTGCCAATAGTCATAAGTTGTCACTGGGTACCGGGGGTACCGGCCAACTTCGCCTACAAAGGCTATCCGGGGAAGTTAGATTCCCCGGGCCTCCAAGCACCTGGGTGTCGGGTCACAACAGTGTGGGGCTTGGTTGGGAGAAGTGTGGGGCTCGGTTGGGAGAAGTGACTATTTTTGAGGGGGATAGCTGGTTTCTTCAACTCATTCTCTTTGGAGATTCAGGAAGGTGAGGTTTCTCCAAGCATTCTACACTTAGCAAATAAACTGGAAAAAGATCCTGCAGAGTCAAAAATACTTCATCTATCTATAGTTATGTTTAAACATTCAAAACATTGATAATACTCTTATATACTACACTAAATACCAAAGAAATACACAACCATCAGTTTGTATTTTATCAGTAGCAAGGGAAAGAGGTTGTTAAGCTACTTGAAATATCAGAGCAGAAGACATAAGAAACATGAAATATAAAATACCATTAACTCAGAAGTTTGAATGCCAACAACATCATTGCTAAGAACTCTCCTTTCTTCATTAATATTTCTTCCATCAAGCACTGGTGTGTGATAAAATGGTGGCTCCATGGGAGCGTCTAACTATTGTAAGGTGAAATAATGGAGCATTGAGCTCTGCAACAGAAATTAAAATACTACTTTTCTATTACTGTGGACAGCAAAATCATCAATTTTTCTGACCCTTGGAAATGGGCCAGACTTACTATTTATACACATCTTCATCTAACCCTAACCCTAACCCTATTTTACATTACGCTGCAATAAAATACACTATCTAGGGGCTGGTACTACCTGCGCTGCCCTACAAAAGACCTCAAGATGGAATAGGCCTGACATGTCAAAAGAATAAGACAAGAAGGTAGAGCCGAAGAATCAGCCTCAAGAAGAGAGCCAAAAAAGAGAAGGAAGAAATCATATCCCCAGGGATCGAGCTACATGCCTCATAAATGGGAAATGTGGCGCCCTGTCTCCAATGTGCCTAGTGTACATCTGAAGAGGCACCTCGAGAAGACCATCTGTCAGAAAACTAATTTTTGGTCCGACATTCCTCGATGTAGCCAACTACCCTCTGACAGCCTTTATTAACCACTTCTGAAAGTGATCGGTCAGCCTCAGGGACCGAGATACGAATCACTTGAAAGAATACAAAATTTGGGATCCAAAATTCTGGGATCTGGGAACTTACGTTCCTAAAGAATAAAGAATACAAAATGCTTGGGTTTTCTCCAGCCTCCAGAGAAACTTTATTGTTTCTTGTTTTCATTGAAGGTTTAGAGAAAGCGAAAGATTCCATCCTCATCAATTTCTCTAAGGCAGGACCGCCGGTACCTAGCCGCCTCAATTTGTTCCCCTAGCTCTGGAATATTATTCTTGAACTCATCGGCCATTTTCGCCGCATCATGACCACTAAGGACCATGCAAGTTAGCCCTGTCATTTGAGTCCCATCCAGTCCCTCTGAGGATTGATATTTGAACTTCATCAATTCATCAAACTTACTCAAAACATATTCTTTCAGAGTGCATATGTCAGTGCTGAATGGGTCAGCCCCAAAGACCTTTGTGACAAATGCCTTGTACATTTTTGAAGAATACTGCACTATGTTGACTTTATCATGCAGAGTCCCTACCAGTTGCTTGAGTACCTCCAATGTGAGGTCAAGTCTGGAGTGTTGGGTCCTCACAAAGTCAAATGATTCTTCTCCTAGAATCCCAGATTTGGAGACCATCTCTTCCCCAAGGTTGACGAGCTCCTCCAGCTCTACCTTCCAAGCCTTGTAGTTTTCTATGTCACCCTCCCATATGTTAAAGATAGTCTCTTCCTGATGCAGAACATGTCATGCAGTATATAAATCTGGGAGGGTGGATATTAAGAAACACTAGGTGTTTCCTATTTGCAAAGTGACCCACTCATCGACCACTTGGGCTTCTTCTTCATTGCTCACAAGGAGTCAATGTCACTCTGTGGTAACGGCACATCAAATGTGGGGCCTTTGGAGGAATGGCACTAATAGGCTAGGCCAGCTCAGTAAGCAACCCCATGAGGTTCGTTGTCTTTTCTTTTTCTGCTTTGAGCCTTTGAGCCTCCTTTTTGTATCGGGCCTCTATGGCCCTAGCCGCTTCTTTTAACAGGTTTACTTCACCCTATTTTCCTCTTTTTCCCAGTGATATCTCTGTGATATCATAATCTTTGGCCTTGGCCATTGCCTCATCGGTGTCTAGGGGAGGTGTTGCAACAACAGCAACTATTTCTCCTCCCAGCCTGATTTGAAGAGTATGAACCGTCTGGGCTTTCTTGGCCTTTGGTGGGCCCTGGACCTGAGCCATCATTTCGGCTAGGGAGAGGTGAGCTCTAGGGGTGGATGGGGATTTTTTCTTCTTGTTCTCAACTAACCACTAAGGTGGTAGGGGTGGCTTATTTTCCAAAGTCTATTCTTTCAGTTCTTCCCTGGTGTCCTGTTGTTGTTCCTCCTCAGTGGTGTGAGTCTCACCCACCCCTCTCTCTTTATCTTGGGCTTCATCAGGTACATTTCCCCCAGTGGCATTTATCTCTTCTTCCTTGTCCTCTGTATCTCCAGCTTTGTCGGGGCCTTCATTGGCTATCCCGGGGGTGTCCTATCCTTATTCTTGCTCTTCGGCCTCAGTCGTCGGGATCTCTTCTTCTTCTAATACATCTTTTGGAAATAGGGGAGGTACCGGGCCAAGATTCAGCATTTGTGTCACGATTATTACCTACCTGAAGGTTGCTCCAGGGAGTGGCACTTTAAACGTGGTGGCTAAAGTTATGATTGCTCCCGCAGGTTTGATTCCCTTAGCAAATGCCACTTGTTCACTCTGCTTTTGTTGGTCCACCCCTACATCTTACATCTCTGGAACCTCAGAGGTGATTTCCTTCTCTATCTCCTTTTCTTCTTCCATTGGCTCTTCCTACTCCTATGTAGTTCTTTGTTCCTCAGCTTCCTCTTCTACTGGGACTTCTTCCATCTGCTCGATGTCCCCCTGTAAGTTACCAAACTTGTCAGTTGCAAAAATATCATCAAACTCATCCTACGGAGGAGAGTGGGCTGGGACATCGACAGGTTCTGCTTCCTTCTCCAGCTCTGGGGAGTCGGAAAAAATGATTTCAACTTGTGGAGTTTGGGGCATCCCCAACTCTAGCTCCTTCTTGGGCTTAGGGTCAAGCCTCTTCCTTCTCCAGGTAATCAAGGGTGGGCCCGCATCCCTTACTAATGCTTGCTCAGCCAGATCCACCCCTGTTGCCTTAACCATCAAGGCTACTAGTGAAGGGGAGGATGGAGGATGAATAGGTCCAGCCATGAGCACCGGGGTAGCCAGCCGTGTGATTAGGTTCTCCCTCATTTGCTGGGAGGCTGCTATCGATTGCTTTATTTTTTCTTTAATAAGGACTTCCTACATAGTGGGAGTTTTGTCTATCCCTTTTTCTATATCCACTCTTTGTGAGGAAGTCCTAGCCCCCGGAGTTAACTTGGGTACTGGCTGGGCCACCCGACGGACGCTTCTGGGGCACACATTTTTAAAGTAGAGGTGGTTGCATTCAATAATGTTGTGAGTGAACTCTTCTATTGTGGGCCTTTCCTGTGCATCCCAGTTCACTGGTGGAAGGGCCAACTTATCGATCCCCTTTTCTTTGTACTGGGGATCGACTATGGAGCCGATATGTGAAAAGTCCTCTGGGAATCTATGGAGCTTCAATATCTCCATCATCCCTATAGTCATCCTAAAAAATGCCACCCTTGGACATCCACGTCATCCTGGAAATCCTCCCAAAAATCCTCCATATGATACTGGTGGGGCTCTGATGCCCGGGGAAGTGCCGCTGCAATCTTGCCGTGCAGAACAAAATGCTTTCGTGCCAAGTAGAATTCTGCCAAGTTATAGCTCTTTAGTTCATTGTCCACCTCTTTGGTGGTGGCTAGACTGCATGAATAATTCCCACAAATGATTGGGAATGGAATATTAGTTTCCTTCTTCAGGGCATAGAAGGCGTGAAGTTCCATTATCTGCCTGCAATATTCTAGGAGGACTATCTTGTCCCTGCAGTGCTTGGGCAACAAGTAGGGTTTCTTGAAGAAGTCGGTCACCCTTATATAAGTGTGCTACTAAAATTGTATATAATAGTGTCTGTAACTCCAGACCAAATTCATCGCCTCTATGGATAGGCGGTATCCTGCATCCTAGGTGGGTGTGAGAAGGTGATAGTAAATGAACGCATCATTTACTCAGCAAAAATTGGGGAAATTGGCTTCCCATTGTATTTGTGGGAAGTGGTCCCAGGGGGTCTTTTGTCCTGGGCCGATCCCAAGTACGCTGTTTGTGAGTAATCTGTTGGTATACTGTCGTTGTTTTTCCAGGGCCCAGAGGACATAAGAAGTCATATAAAACTTCTTCTTCTTGGCCAGTTAGAGGAATTGGGAGTCCACATGGTTGGAGATTATGGCAGCCCAGTAAAAATATTCCTCGCCTGTGCTAGTACCTAGCAGCAAGTAGTACATCCATCCAGAGAATTCTTGGGCATGTTGTTGTTTGAAGACCTGGCATAAGGCTATCATCCCCATTTGGATGCTTTCTTTGAATTCGGCTCTGGGGATCTCTAGCTTCATCCTCCTGGGATCCCTCTTCGAGGTCTTTAACCAATGATTGTTCATGTATATATGGGTCACGTCCTCCAACTGAGTGAATTGGGCTAAGGCATCTGACCAGGTGACCACGGACGGTTTGTCAAATCGGGGGATCCCCAAGCCCCTCTAAAAGGTATCTGGATCAAGGGACACCAAGGGAGTAGGGTACCCTATTAGTTTCAGGGCTACGAGCATAAAAGCCTGGACAGATGCATTGTAGTGTGCTGAAAGTGTAAGAATAAGCTCTGGTGACTGCACAGAGTACAGGAAACAAGCTACCTTTAGAATCCTAGAGTTTCCAATCTAAATGGCCAAAGGATCTTCGGCCTGTCACTGAATGTATATAACTTTGACCAAGGCCTACATTTCTGGCCATGTTTCGATGCTAGTGTCGGTAATAAGCTGGACCTTGGACTCAATCTTTGAGCCCACGATGACTCCATCCTTTATGTATTTCAGGCTCAAAGGCATATTTTCTAGGGCCTTCTCCATTTTAGACCTTACTGCCGCCCTGGTACTTGCAGTAGAAGGTTGTTCTAAACTTTCAGGTGGTGAGGATGCGGATGCTTCAGACATGTTTGAAAGTGCTACTCTGGAAGTCTACAAGGAAAAGTGACCATCGAAATGCATTAATAATTAAATACTTTGGGGTCCAGAGATCTTACCATCGAGGTGTCTGCTTTCCCTAAAAAGTTAGTTTTGTTCAAAACTCTGGACAATGTACATATCATGAACTTAGGAATTTGATTAACCATCTGGGTCTAGGAATTTTAACACATTTGGTCAAAAAGGGACAATGGATGGATGATGGCAGGAGACCCGGAGCCTGGAGAAGTGAACATTGGTAGAAGTGTACACAAAAAGGCAAACCGTCAAACCCACATGCGTGCCACGTGGATGAGTAATAAATGGGAGTTATGGTGATGACAGTGGAGCCAACTATATGAATGCGCAAAAAGTGAAGGCCACTTGGATAGATTTAAATGTGTGCATGGGACATAAATGAGGGTCAGGCTGGTTTTACAAAGGAGAGAGAAAACTACCCGTTTGAAACTGGCTCAGGGCCGAGTTTCAAACAGGTGGTATTCTACTCAAAACTAGCTTGCGAATGAAAATCAGTGACATAGGCAGCATGGTGAGCCTGCCAAGCTACCTGGTAGGATATAGATAGGATATACTTCAAAGCTAAGGGATATACACATGCAAACTGGAGGGATATATAATAAATATACACTAAACTTACACATATATACATTGCAGAATGAATATCTACAAGAAACCAGGCAAAGCACAGAATGTCTACAACTTCCTACACTATATACAGACTAGACTACACCTACATAGAGGGTGAACAACCCTCTGACAGATCTGACCTACCAATGGGCAGAAAACCAGAAAGAAACGAAAGAAGAACAAAACAAAAAGGAAAAGGCAACAAAAAAAAATGACACCAGACAGAAGGAAAGACGAAGGGAGAGGAGGCACCAACCTGAGAACATAGAAAGGAGAGGAAAAGAAGCCTCCACAGAAGCTCTGCATTAGCTACAACTGCCAAACAATCACAACCCACCACTACAAACCACTCACAATCGCTTGGAAATGCTAGAAATGTTTAGCACTGAATTATCATTAAATTGTTTCAAATCGCTCTAAAATTGCTGTGATTGCTTGAGTGTTTAAATCGCAGTAAATGTGAAAATGAAAGGTAACTTCTATTTATACCCACGGTAAAAAGAAAGCCACCTTTCCATCCACAAACTCTAGATAGACAGACCTCTGGACTCCGGGCCTGGGGATTCCCTGCGACGATATCACCTTAAGGAAAGAGAACATCGCGGCAAAGAATCCCGGAGTCTAGAATCCGGCTCCTGACAAAGGATGACCAACTTTGGGACCAGGGTCCCGGAGGCACAAGAAACCAACAAAATAAAGCACAACTGCATGGAAGAAAACCCCAGAGAAAGAAAACAAAAAGAAGACAGAAAAAGACAAGGCAAGAACAAAAAGAAAAACAAAAAAAAGGGGGACCCAACATTTTGCACACAAAATGTAGGGACGGGGATGCCAGGCATAACATGTCCCATCATCATCCTCTCTTTTCTGCAAAGCATCTATGATTTCCTCATGCTCTTCCATTGAAACTGTCCATAACATTTTATTAGAAGGTCTTCCTTTGTATCTTTCTAATTTGATATTTGTTGGCACTACCAAATGGGAATAATTTGTATTATCTTCTTTTCTGATTTGTAGTCTTTAAAAGCTAGCAAATCATTCCTTTGTGTTAGGTATTTGCGTAACCATGTACCAATAACCACAACAGACCCAATTGGATACTGAAAACAATCATCATCTACTTCATGACACATCAACTTTTTCTTAGGTTCTACACATCGAGCTAGCCAATAATCAGTCTTCTCTTCATTATCCTCAGGTGCAACAATAACATACACATGTCCTAGAAAAAAAAATTAAGTACATATAAAATTTTGATATTCTTAGATATTTATTTCAAATACAATCTTACAACATATGACATACATTAATAATATAGTTTAAAGTTTTACAAGAAATTGAATTAAATTACCAGGTTGTATGAGGTCTGAAACATGATCATAATCTTCTTATGCAAATGCATTATTTAGGTCTTCATTTCTTATATCATCTTCATCTTGTGGCTCACTAGGTATTAAGGATTTTTTTTTTCATTCTTCAACTCATTCCATATTCTCGCATTCTTCCCATTCACCTGCAACACAAAATTGACAAAAACATACAAGCTCCCTAGTCTATATAGTCCAAGTGTTAGAATTAGAACTCATAAATTAATGTCATTTAGCACACCTGCTGATTGTATCATAGTCATATCTTGAAAGGATATTATTCTCTTCAACTAGCCAAAAGAAACATCTAATTGTAGAGTTTTGAGTTGATCCTATAGAAAAACTTGTTTTACACCACTCAACAATTGCACTTGCATCTTTAAATTTTGCCTTTTCCTCAAATTTGAATTGCCCTCTACATAGGACTCTCTTAACACATGCACCAGAACCGTCATGTTCTCCTTTACCATGTCCAACCTAAAAAAAACTCTAAATATGTTGGACATTAATTTTCTTATGTATCCTACTCAACCAATAAAATATTCTCCCATTCTTGAATTGCCATGTGCAATTATCTGACCATATTAGATGTTGTGTTATATGAATTTATCTCTCCCTTCAATTATCATAAAATTTCTTAAAGCAATACTGGACAAACTCTGATGAGTGCAATTTATTATCACTCATATAGAAATCATACTCTCTCAAAATTCTGTTATCCTCTTCTGTACTATCAGGTGCATGCCTATAAACAATATGAACAAACATTGTTACTAGCACTAAATTATAATATTTTGATTGGATCTCATCTTGTGGTGCAAGCGTATAGTTCTCTACAAAGTCAATGACTGGAAGTATACTACCAATTGGAAATGTATTCTTGCGTATGTGAAACTGTCCATCAAGCCATCTAGCATTTTGAGAGTGTTTCACATATTTAGGTACAACCTTATTCTTGAGTTCATTCATAAATGCATGAACACTAACTTTTTCAGTAATTAGATCACACTATTTTCCAACCTTTCCATCCTTCAATGGATACTCAATAGTTTTTAATTTTTTTACATCAACTAATTGCTGACCAAAATCAATTGAAAGATTTTCATGCAAACATTCATCTAAAAATTAAAGATTTCCACATACATCACATACACTAGAAACACATGAATTCAAAAGAAAAAATTGCTCACTAGATGGGTTACAAAACAAACCTGATATAAACTCTTTTACAGTTTGAGGTGGTATATTTATACCACATTCCTGCAACATTTCATTAGTATGCATGGTAGAACGTATAGATCAAAATATATCATAATGATAACGAAATTGAACATGAGTTTTGCAACAACACGTTACTCTTTCCTTATTAATTCTTACATACCATAGTTTATATTTTTCAAAAGATCTTTGACTAATATTAATAGTTAACACCTTAACATCCAAAAAAAATTATACAATTTAGTTTGAGTCATATCCAAAAGATATTTTGGATGTGGATGAAATTTTTTTGAGCCAACTCTTAATTTAAGAACATCTCTAGCATTAGGTGACACTCTTGTATTATCATGCCAAAAAATTTCAATCAAAGTTTAGACTTCACTAGTAAGTTTCATGTGAGACCTCGGGAGTCTTCCACTAAAGCTCCACAAATGGTTTGTCAGATAACTTTCAAAGTTAAATATTTTCTTTATAGCTCTTGCTAAATTTTTACGATGAATATTAATATATACACTTATGTTTGTCATCATTCTTCTATCACATATAGTTCTATTTACTAAAGATGTTATTTCTCATCGTGTTGTATTCCTATATTTAGAACGACTTTTCTTTTCAATTGTATCAAAGGCACTAGCAACAGTTGATACAAATTTTTTTAGAGACTCATCCTTCTTCTTAGATTTCATATAAATTCCTAACCTCTTCATCACTCTTTTCATTTTAGTCATTTTAATTAGTTGTTTAACATTAATTGACATTGAAACCCAAATTTCTTATTATAAAAAATTCTCTAAACAATTTACTTGTGCGTGTCCTAATCTGTCTCCATGAAACCAAACCACACAAATTGTCTAACACATCACTTTTAATTTAAAATTGTTCATTCATTTCATTATCATTTTTGGGGGTTTCTTTCTCAATTGGTGTTTGTATGTCTACATCCACATTGTTGATCTCAATTGTCATTTGATTGTCGATTTCAATTGGGGTTTGAATTTCACTTTCAATTGGGGTTTGAAATTCAGTTCCATTATCATTATGATTAACATTACTAATTTTTGGTGTTTGATGTGAAATATAATCTGTTACTCTTTTTTCAGGAAGAAAATCTAAACGATTCAAAGAGTAACCCGCTAATACAAAAAGATCAAGTTCTTTATCAGAATAACTTTCATTTGGCTGTGAAGACATGCCTGTATCCAACACTTGATTAGAAAATGCACCTAAATTTTCTCCTATTATATTTTCTTCTTCAACCTCTGCATCCATGATGGTGTCCTCATTCTTCTCCTCTTCTTAAATGATTGTTGAACTAGATGCTCCAGGATTTTTCAATTTTTGAAATATGTCTCTTCTTTCTCGTTGTCATTTTGTCTCCTCTCTATTTTTTGCAACCTCATCAGTTGTCAGAACCTTTCTTTTCCTCTTTCTATGTTGCTTTGATCCCATGTTTGCACCAATATTTGAATTCAAATTAATCCCTTCTTATCAGATCCAGAACAAGACAAAAAAAGAGAATGTAGGTTAAAATATTCTTTCTATTGTACCAATATGTCATAGAAATGATTGAATACTCGGCAATCATTGAGATCAGGCCCATAGTCTATTTTTTGTCTCCAATGGCTCTTTGAAAAGTGGGAACCCGTTATTTAAATAGAAATGGGCACCCGTTTATAAAACAGGTGCCTGTTTATTAAAAAGGTGCATGTTTATTAAACAAGTGCTTGCTTCTGTTTCAACGATCCAAAAAGAAACGGGCACCCATAAAGAAACGGGCACCCATTTTTTGAATTTCAAAAAATGGGTGCTCGTTTCTAAAAATTAGGAGCGGGAACCATACCTCCGCCTTGGTTTTTGGTTCAGGATGGGCTTGGTCCCACCAATCCTGTGCTTGACTTTGCAAAAATATGGCTAAGGCATTGATATATAAAATTTGCACTTTGTCATAATTTTTAAGAGGTCTTACCAAATAAATTTTTTGACGAAACAAAAACCCATTTCAGTTCATATTGTACAGATTATAAAAATATAAATTTTCTAGTGATATGAATAATTTTAATATTTTAAAAATATTTATTATGCCAAAGTGGTACCTAAACTTGAAATAGTAAGGTTAACTAAAATTTTAATAACTTTTTTTATTTTATGTTTTTGGAAAAATGAATTATATGACATCAATCTACATATAATTTCCTTCAAAAAAAATTTTAAAAAAAAAAATGAAATTTTCATCAAATTATGGTGGTTGTACACCAAAGGTTTCAAACATGTACTTTATAGTCAATTTAAAATTAATCAAAAATATTCTCATCAATCTTTGATGCTTTAGGTACCTTTCCCCAGAAGGATTTACAAAAATTCATTTATTTAATTCAAAATAGGGTGGTCGTACACGTGTGCGGTATGGTTGTGAAACAGGCATTTTGAAAAAGGAGTTTTTAAAAATGCCCACTAAAATGTATTTTCTCCCATGTGCGTATTCAAAAATATTATATATTTGAAAACTAGACTTTGATCACTACATTTTCTAGTAGCGGATTTTTCTGACATTCAATCTCTAAGTGCCTCAAATTTTGACATCAATTGACATAAATTTTGAAAAACAAGAAAAACACTTCCACTTTTTGCGCAAAAAGTGCACTCAACTTCTTGTTGGCACCCTATATATAGTGGCTCTGCCATTTTTCCTAGAAACAAACAAACAAACAAATAAAAAATCAAGGGATCATCAATATTTAAAAAGCTTGAACATCTTTTATTAAATATTCTAAAAACTCTTCAAAATATTCTTAAAAATAATTTTGAAATCTATGTATAGTAAAATTATTATTTTAAAATTATTAAGTATTATTTCTAATTTTGATCAATTTCTTCTTGTCTTTATGATATAATTGGAGATGTTTTTTTTACATATATTGTTATTTATTTTTCAAAATAATAATAATTATTAAGGCATTAATTTAGTTAAATATTTTAATAATAATTAGTAAAAACATCATTTGCTTATTAACATTTTGAACACTCCATAAAAGAATAAAAACTAGGTCTCTTTGCCTTCATCTCCTCATATTGTTTATGCCCTAATTCCTCTCTTCACTCTCCCAAGGATAAGTTACTTGTCTACCCACAAATTATGGACAAGGTTGATTGTCTTTGAGTTGTCTACAATAGGCAAAATGTAATCATTAAGTGGTTGTTGGCACAACTCAATGCTGCAAAAATGAAGATTAACATACAAGAGGCCCTGGTTGAAGTTGATGTCAGGGCAACGGATTGGTCACAGGATATCAAAGATACTACAACCTGGGAAGTAGGGGATGAACTTTCAATTAGGTTGGATGATTGAGCTTATATTGAGGAAAAAGTTGGGGAACTCAATGATGTGAATCTCTCAAAAGAAGAAAATAAATAATTATTGTATGTCAGTTCTATGTTAAAAATAACCAAGATGAACTTAACAAGAAGATTAAAGAGATAGTCAATTTTAGCAAGTAAATGATACATAAGACTTTGAGCTCTCTTATAATTCTACAGGACGAACTTGAGTACATGAGAGCCAAAAGGAAGAGGAAAGAAATGGTAGCTGATAGGGAGATGGAAGGTCCTACTACTTTCTCTCACTGCATTACAGCCCAAAAAAAGCTACTTCTTGAACCTTTTGAAGGAGTTGAATAAAGATTGGAAGAATATGAAGTCTCCTATTCTATCATCTTCTGGTCTCTAGGTTTTTTATTTCCTATTGAGATTACTTGTGTTTCTCTCTTTTGCTAGTTGTTTTAGCTAGTTAGTTGGCATGTATTTTGATGGTTGGATTCACTCCTTGTGAATTCACTTTTGGACTACATCTTGTCTTGATGTAAGGAATCAGGTCACTTCTTATTTAATTAATCAGAACAAATTTAAATGTTTTAAATTTAGAAATCAAATTTTTTCATTAATATACACATATTGGTGGATAACCTCAACAAGGCTCATCAAGATAAAAAAATCATAATGCTCAAATAGGAAAAGGGCCCAGATACCTCTGGACCCAACAAAAGGACTAGGGGAAACTTAAAGAGGAAGGATAAGAATGTGCTCTTGGAACACATGGAACTAAAGAAGGTAGAGATGGAATTTAGAGTGTTGGCTTTGAGTATGCGGTTAGGGTTGGTGTCAGAGCTAATGAAAGTGACATGGAATCCATGTGAGAGGAGCTTCTAGGCAAGTTGCATCATGGGCATAATGTGACCTTGTGAATGAGCATAGGTACGAGTACCCCGGGATGGGAAACTAGATATATCAAATCAAAAGTAAAGATCTTCTTGACATGATGGAAAATTTTAAGTGCCAGCACAACTTTCAAGAAGGTAATGGTGTAGCCGATAGACTAGCAAAAATGGGTCGCTTTACCAAAAACATCATCACTTGGTCTGCCACCCAAGAACTCCCCCATGGAGTTCATGTGGAGGTTGTGAAGGAAATTGCCAATTTCGGTAATAATAGTAATTTCCCTTAAGTTTTTATGATGGTAAGAAAGGATATTCATATCACTTGGGTTTTGAGATTTGGTATTTATTCTCTGACCCTTCTCTGGTTTTCTATTTCTCTATATTCCTCCATTAGCCAAAGTTTTGATTCTATAAATGCATTATGGGGGGTGACCTTAAGCAAATTGAACTAGACTCTTTTGATGAGTTTAAAAATAACTCAGTCCTTTTTCCTATTATCCATGTGTATCATATGGACTATTATGTGGAGGGAAGGAAATGCTACAATCTAGAGTTATCTAAGAAGTTTGCAGAGTCGTGGGAATAAAACAAGGTGAGCATAGATGGGGTGTCACTTGTTGTTTCAATTGAGACCATAGTAGCAACTAATAGTTTAATTAAAGAAGGAAAAGAAATGCAAAGAAACTCCAATTATCCACTATAAACCTGACATTAAGAGATTTCTCAATCCTAGAGAAAGTATCCTAAGGTTATAAAAAGGTTTCAACAGGAAGGAGCTTCCATAAAAGTGGAAAGACTTTGTAATGGTGTTGATCAATTTCATTAGCCTGGAGTGGATATTTAAGAGGTTATATTCTCATATCTTCCCTATGCTTAATCATTTTTACTTTTATATTAAGTTTAATTTTGTGTATTAGATTTTATCTTATGTCCCAGTTAGTGTCCAGAGTTTTAAAAAAAAAGGGTGGTCTTCCCCTTCACTAAAGGCTTATTCTCCGCCTCTATAACTTTCACCTTGCCCTAACCCATATTTGACTAAGGAATTAAACAACCCTAAGTTTACCCTATGGGTCCTATTGCCAAAATCCCTCATTCTCCCAGGTCCACCAAAATTAACCCTCTTAGAAAATATAAATACATGGCCCTTGGAATTTAGTAGCCCAAGGAATTACTCTTATTGTGTCAAAGGACTGAGTCTAATTGGACTCCAAAAAATTGTTTTTCCAATTTTCCCTCCCAATATCTTAACCCTTCTTCCCCTACTTAGACTCCATAGGGTTCCTTGGGTGATCATGTCATCCCTCAAAATATTACCCCTCCCTTGAGGTGATTAATACTTCAACTAGAGATCACTATGATCTTGACTCTCTTGAGAAGAAGGTGGATGAATTGTGCATTTTCTACAATAGACAGAATATAGTCACTAAATGGCTCCTAATGCAACTTCACAATGCTAGGAAGGAGATAAATAGACTAGAGGCTATTATTGAGGAAGAGAAGAGGGTGGGATATTGGACCCATGGTAAGGCGGATGATAGAATGTGGGGTGTGGCAAAGGATTTTTCTCAAAAGATCGATAATTAGGAGATTATGGAGGAATGGATTAAAGATCTTAAGGCCTAGATTTTGACTGAAGTGGAGAAGAATGAGATGGCCAATGTTCTCACGAATGTGGGGGCCAACTAGTCACAAATCAACAAAAAAACTTCAAGACCTGGTTGCTTATAGAAATTAGGTGATGAAAAAGACTACTCTTTCCCTTAACACGTTAGAGGTGGAGTTGGAAGAGAAAAGGGCTAAGCATAGGAAAAGAGAGGAAATTCTTCAGGTGGATCTCAAAGGCTTTGATGAGAATTCAATAGATGTTGTTGCTATAGTGTCTCCTTCACAATGAGCTTCTTTCTTGGACAAGCGTAAAGAGTTGAATGAGGACTGGAAAGGGGTTCCTATGCCTCTTGTGTAAGGTCTTGTCGGTTGGTTTTTTGTTCATGTGTCTTTTATTGGTTGTTTTTCTATTTGGTTTTAGTTATCTAGTTGAATTCACTTCTTGTTAATTCCTTTTGATCCATCTATTAGACTTGATGTTACTTTAATGTTAAGTTTAGGCCCTATCCCGCTTGAATTAATCAGAACATGCAAGAGAACCTACTGATAGGTGAAATATTATTTCACAAAGGGCCTAATTAGATCAATGAATATTTTGTAGGTCTAATCGAAACGTAATTTTTCAAAAAAACCACACATGAAATAGTATTACTCTAGCTAATTTAATTTAGAATGTGATTTTTTAATAGAATTTTCCATATCAAATGCCAAGCTATGTTTCATATTTAATTTAGTTATAATAATGCATTTATTTTTAAATATATTTAAGAATTTTTCTAAACTATTAAAAGAATTCTATCAATATTTTTATACTATTTTCTAATAATTAAATTTTTTATTTATGTTATATTGTAATTTTTGAAAATGATAATAAGTGAACCAAGCATTCCTTCAATTTGTAAGGTTATTCCTTAAGATTTTAAAAAATATATATATAATGTAAATTTAATTTTTATTATAATTATCTTATTTTTTAAATCTTGTTACGATTTTATTACTTTTTTCTATAAATGTTGTATAACATTGTCTTTATTTGAGAAATTTTGTTTCATTATTTTTCCTTGTTTTCAACAACAAA
Source organism: Thuja plicata (assembly GCA_018584345.1). Classification (NCBI taxonomy): domain Eukaryota; kingdom Viridiplantae; phylum Streptophyta; class Pinopsida; order Cupressales; family Cupressaceae; genus Thuja; species Thuja plicata. The sequence continues at coordinate 2,407,127 of MU225852.1, read as the reverse complement.
TACTTACCCTTCTTTTTAGGTCTAAAGTTTCACTTTCAAATCTAATTAAGTTACATTTTATTTGAATTGTACAATTAGTTTATTACATTATAATTTGGTGAATTCAATATCCCTACACCTTTATGATTATTCCTTCAAAATTTTAAATTTTTTAAATTTTTTTATTACCTTATTAGTTTTCATTAGAGTTTTTTCCCTTATTTATGATTTATAAATTTATCTTTTTTGAGGATTTAATTCATTTTGTAGAGTTGATTTCACTAATGATATCCATCCTTGTTTTGACTTCTAGAATTCCATTTTAACTATCTAGTTTTTATATGTTTTAATTTTACTGATTTAACCTTTTATTTCTCTTAGTGCTATTTATTTGTTGATGCCACAAAATAAAGTTTGTAATTATAAATTTAAAGAAGAGAAATGTGTAGCTCTTATGTGAATTCTAAACATATTTCTAAATAGTCCTAAACATATAATATTTGTAACAAATATATTTCTAACACCTTTAACATTACTTTCTTATCTTCAAACCATCAACTTTAAATTTACTTAATTTATTTATTTAACTTAACATTTATTATTCTAGTTAATCATTTCTCTAATTTAATTGTTTATTACTTTACTTATTTTAATAACTTGATGTAAACATGATACATATACACTATTTTAATTTTAAAATATTAATTTATTACTATTAATTATAAACAATAGAAAATCTAATTACTTAAAAAATTGAAATTTAATATTTCTCAATACCTTTTTCTTAAAGTATATTTTAATAAAATAAAAACTATTTATTTTATAACATCCATATCTATATGCAAAACTCAATCCAATTAATTAGTGTACTTGTCGTAGGCTATACTATTGTTTGCACAATTTGTAAATTAGTTTTCAGTCAATGAACCAATGCTAAGTCACTAGTTTTTGTTGTTAGAATATTTCTAATGTTTAAATATTTATTTATGAATTAAATAATTGATATAAATTACTTATCTCCTTTTTGATTGGTTCATTTCATTTTGTCTTATAGGACCCCTTTTTTTGAAGCTTCACCAAATTTATTATTTGGAAAGTTTATAACCACAGTTTGTAATATATAATTCATATATCATTTAATCTATTTTAAAATTAGTTTTTTAATTTACAATATAATATTTTTATGAGATACTATATTTAATATTTTATTACTGTAAATATGTTATTATATTAATTTTAATTTTAATTAAAAATTATATTATATAAATTTGTTTTAGTTTATAGTGTCAATTTAAATTTTATATA
>MU225852.1:2376506-2404260 GCA_018584345.1 Thuja plicata | reverse complement strand
GTCATCTTCCAGGTGAACCAAACAGGACAGCCATATTCTAGAATTCATTTTGAGAATAGCACAAACCTAGAATGGATTCAATTCTAGAATTGACAATTCCAGCATGCACAAATTCCGCCAACCAAACAGGCCCTAAGCGAAATGAAAACATGGTTAAGGTCTATATTTAACATAATAAAATATCCTTCAACACAACATATTTTTGATTTCAGAACTGGTTGGATAAGAAGAGAGCTTTTCTGTAACAGCATGGATGACATTGCCTACGTGGAAGTAGGACATGATACAAAATGACACAAAACATGATTCCTTTCTGCAGGATAGCGTCGAAAGAAATGAAACAAAACAATTGCTCCAAAGAGGAAGTCATTCGTTCGGTTGTCTTTTCATGGCAGTGACAAATAGATTAAATTATTCCATGACGAACCCTTGTCCTTGACTGCATCCCTTGCAATTCCTTTCAATCTTCTCACTTCCTCTCTGATCTCCACGCCTTGTTCCGATTCCAGCAAAATCTCTATACATTTCAGAAATTCTCCTTTCTCTATAATTCCTTGGCTATTCGCATTCAACGGCAGACCCAATTTCCACACATCCACAACATACTTTCGGTTAAGAAACTGGTCCGCAAAATAAGGCCAACAAAGCATGGGTACTCCTATGGCGATGCTTTCCTGCACTGAGTAACAAAACAAGCTATGGAAGGATGAGATAAGACCTCTAACTGTGGCGCCCACGAAACTATGCAACCGCTCTCTCTCACTCGCTCCATGAAATCTGCAGGTAAAATAGCTTCGCTTCCTTTTACTAGATCGGAGTGCACAACCCACAGAAATGGTCTCCCAGTGGCCTCCAATCCCAGACCAAGTTCTTCCACTTGCTTTTCTCTCAGAACTGTAGAGCTTCCAAAAGATATATAGATCACAGAGTGGGCACACTGTTTATCTAGCCATTGCAAGCATTCGGTCTCCTATCTCCAGAATCTTGGGAGGACCTTCATACTTGTCTGGCAATGGAGAAACTCAGGAGCAATTAGAGGGCCGATTGGGTACACTCCCACTTCTTTGGACAACGTCTCAATTACTGGAGCTTCGATCTCTAAGAAAGAATTGAAGAAGACCAATTTGATGTGCTTCATTTCCGCTGCCATTCGAATCCCTTTGCGAAACACGTATTCGCCTCCCCACAACCACGGAAGCTCTCCAGATCACAGTGGCGGCATGCAGGGAAGATATTGTATTGTTTGATCTTCCTTTGGAATTCCTTCACAGAAAACCCACAAAGATGAAAAACTTTTTAAATAACATGAATACAAACTAAAATAGATTGAAAGTGTATGATTAAATGTTACCATCAGAAGGAAGAACGCCAAGCGAGACCAGATTGGCGCTAAAGTGGCGAAGGGCGAAGAGTGAAAGAAGAGCAGTGTGAAAAGCGGCAAGGAGAAATTTGTGGAGCGTGGCAATCGGGTGTAAGCCAAAGCACATCCAGACGTCTGCAATTATACAGGTGACCTTGTTTTCTTCTTTCCTGCTGTTTATTTCATGGATGACTCTATCAATGACAGAAGGCCCCATGCCCTTTTCCAACGCGTCCATGGCATTTGGAATGTCTTCCGTAACCGGGAATTGAAAGGGAACGGATATCATTCGGATGGCATCAAAGGAGGAATTAGGAGTGTTGGCTTTGAGTATGCGGTTATGATTGCTGTCAGAGTTGAGAAAAGTGACGAGGAACCCATCTGAGACGAGCTTCCAGGCGAGTTGCATCATGGGATTAATGTGGCCCTGTGCAGGAAAAGGAATGAGAAGCGCGTGAGGAGCCATCGCTTAGCCCTGCACTTTTCCCCAGAGATACACATGTAATATTCTTGTTAGCCAAGAAGCCAAAATATAATGGTAACTAGATTGTTTTTCCTGTGGATGATAGGAAATCTTCATTGTAAAACATATGATGAATGAAACATTTCTCTTAATTGATATCGTGTAGCGATTGTATTTATCGAACTTTTTAACTCTGCGTTAAGCATGATTACATCCGCCATAACACACAGTGTGCAATACCTAATGTTTAAATATTTTGCACCGGCTGCAGCGCCCCCACCGAGTTCATCTATATATATTAGATTTTTAAACCATTGCCTCTTGGCATTGCTAAAGGGCGTTGCCAACCCACTCTATAATGTTGTGGTCAAATAAATTCAAGGTGTTTTACAATTTTCTACAGCCTTGTATAGATATGGCTAGCAGAATATTTGAATGAAAAAGACAAGATTATCCGTTTGGGTGGTGGAAGATGACTGAGAAGATGCATAAAGATTTTTAATTGTTTATTTCTTAATTTCTTTGAATACGATTAATTCTAAAAAACAAATTAAATATAATACGAAAAATCTAAATTTTCATGTTCTTACAATAATTCTATGTTCTTATATGTCTGCATATATGTATATATGTATATACACATATATGTGTATATATGTATATATATGTACATATGTGTGTGTATATACATATATGTATGTACACACACACATGCATATATAGTGTATATATACATATATACATGTATATACACATATATGTGTATATGTGTGTTCCATCCTTATAGCAATATAATATACCAATGTGTTTCGAAATGAAGGTTTGGAAAAGTCACGAATTCGACGAGATATTAAATTTGGTTTTATAAAAATTGGAATTGGAATTCGAAATTCCAATTCCACCTATTTGGGTGGAAGATGCATATGCCCATTTTGGCGCAAAATTGGAATTTCAAAATTCCAATGCCAGTTTGGAAGAAATAAAACTGGGAATTAGATAATGCAAGCTACCAAACAGATAGAATTTCATAGTTCAGTATAACATACATAATAAAAGTGTATATATATAGGTTAATGTGAAGCTGGTTGATTTCTTTTAATTATTGTGATGAATTTATTAAGTCAAGAATCAATTTAATATTAGGTCATTTTTAATTTAAAATATATTCAGTCTAATTTTTATTAGTCTATGATTATATTTTATTTGAGAAGGATTGTAGACATAATCACATTTTAATGTTTTGAAATTTCAAATAATCAAGGCTAACGACTTTTAGATATGATAATTATTTATCAATGTAGGTGTACAAATTTTGAGTTTTTCTATATAATGATGTAATGTCTCCTTTCTAGAATAGAATTTAATAATAAATAAATAAAATAGAATAATAGACAAATAAATTAATAATATAATTTATTAGCCGAGAGGCATTAGCCAAGAGGCTCTTCAATTGGAGTGAGGGGACCTCCCATACGTGAAGTTTCCATTATGCGTGAAACTTTTTTGAGAAATCTCTGTCAATTATGGATCTTGGTTTAATCTGGACGGTCTAACCTTAATTTTTCGTTTAAAATAGCAATATATCATTTCAAACGTGCATAACCATTTTTTGCAAAACAATTCATTTTAATTAAACTCTGAGGCTCTGAATTAGTTCAACATGGTGGTTGAGCAAGTTGTGCCTGGGAAATACTTGCAGGCGTCTCAATTTTTGTCTCAGCTACAGCTTGGTCATAATATTGAACCGTATAAAATGATTTTTTGGATTGAAATGTAGAGATTTTCTATGTTTCTTAGCAGATGGCATCCCAGCGAGCTTTGAACCCGTGACCTTATATTGAAGTGGTTAGTGTGTCTTGGCTTCAAACCTGCAAACTAAGTGTTTTTCATTTTGTGTTTCTTGCAGGGGAAAGGTGTGCTCAGAGCAGAGCGAGGTTTCTAAGTAACCCAAGGCCGATAAAATGACCTAGCCCCTGGTTCACTCCTAGTCATATAGGTGGGGCCTAGGGATTGTGTGTTGTATTCCTGGCCAAGAATCTAGAGGCACTGGATTTTTTCTTCTGCGCTCGATGGAAAATAAAGGCTCCCCTGCCAAACCCCATCCAATGCCAGGTAGTTACTTTATATCCAATGTGATGTGTCGCAGCTGATTTGTTTATATTCAAGAACAATATTAAAATATGGCGAATCTACATCTCTGGTTTCCAAGGAAGTATTATTTTGAGTCCTTCGTTAATGGTGTCTCTTTCTTTGGTCCTTTTGTTGATCATGTCTTGGGCTTTTGGAATTCCAGTAGAAATCATAATAACATCTTATTTTTGACTTATGAAGATATCAAGGTGAATTCTTTTGCCCAAATCAAAAAGATTTCTGATTTCCTGGGACAATCTTTTGGAAAACATTGGTTGCATATATAATCAATGCAACTTTCAATCTCTTTTGTGTATATGTGTATATGTGTGTTACATCCTTATAGAAATATAATATACCAATGTGTTTTGAAATGAAGGTTTGGAAAAGTCACGAATTCGATGAGATATTAAATTTGGTTTTATAAAAATTGGAATTGGAATTTGAAATTCCAATTCCACCTATTTGGGTGGAAGATGCATATGCCCATTTTGGGGCTAAATTAGAATTTCAAAATTGCAATCCCAGTTTGGAAGAAACAAAATTGGGAATTAGATAATGCCAGCTACCAAATAGATAGAATTTCATAGTTCGGTATAACATCACGGCAGAAAAGTGTATATATATAGTTTAATGTGAAGCTAGTTGATTTGTTTTAATTATTGTGATGAATTTATTAAGTCAAGATTCAATTTAATATTAGGTCATTTTTAATTTAAAATATATCCAGTCTAATTTTTATTAGTCTATGATTATATTTTATTTGAGAAGAATTGTAGATATAATCACATTTTTATGTTTTGAAATTTCAAATAATCAAGGCTAACAACTTTTAGATATGATATTTATTTATCAATGTAGCTGTAGAAATTTTGAGTTTTTCTATATAAAGATGTAATGTCTCCTTTCTAGAATAGAATTTAATAATAAATTAAAAAAATAGAATAATAGACAAATAAATTAATAATATAATTTATTAGCCGAGAGGCATTATCCAAGAGGCTCTTCAGTTGGAGTGAGGGGACCTCCCATAAGTGAAGTTTCAATTATGTGTGAAACTTTTTCAAGAAATCTCTGTCAATTGTGGATCTTGGTTTAATCTGGATAGTCTAATCTTAATTTTTTTTTAAATAACAATATGTCATTTCAAACGTGCAAAACCATTTTTTGCAAAACAATTCATTTTAATTAAACTTTGAGGCTCTGAATTAGTTCAACATGGCGGTTCAGCAAGTTGTGCCTGGAAAATACTTGCAGGCGTCTCAATTTTTGTCTCAACTGCAGCTCAGTCATAATATTGAACCGTAAGAAATTATTTCATGGATTGAAATGCAGAGATTTGCTATGTTTCTTAGCAGATGGCATCCCAGCGAGCTTTGAACCTGTGATCTTATATTGAAGTGGTTAGTGTGTCTTGGCTTGAAACCCGCAAACTAAGTTCTTTTCATTTTTTGTTTCTTGCAGGGGAAAGGTGTCCTCAGAGCAGAGCGAGGTTTCTAAGTAACCCAAGGCTGATAAAATAACCTAGCCCCCAATTTTCTCCTAGTCATATAGGTGGGGCCTAGGGATTGTGTGTTGTATTCCTGGCCAAGAATCTGGAACCATAGGATTTTTTCCTCCGTGCTCAATGGACAATAAAGGCTCCCCTGCCAAACCCCATCAAAATCCAGGTATTTACTTTATATCCAATGTGATGTGTCGCAGCTGATTTGTTTATATTCAAGAACAATATTAAAATATGGTGAATCTACATCTCTGGTTTCCAAGGAAGTATTATTTTGAGTCCTTCGTTAATGGTGTATCTTTCTTTGGTCCTTTTGTTGATCATGTCTTGGGCTTTTTGAATTCCAGTAGAAATCATAGTAACATCTTGTTTTTGACTTATGAAGATATCAAGGAGAATTCTTTTGCCCAAATCAAAAAGATTTCTGATTTCCTGGGACAATCTTTTGGAAAACATTGGTTGCATAGATAATCAATGCAACTTTCAATCTCTTTTTATTGTAGACGTTAACACAAATGGAAAATAGATTTTCAAAAATGCTCACATAACTAATCGATATTATTTTTGTAAAGATGAAGTGGTTGATTGGTAGAATCATTTCACTCTAGAAATCAGTAGGCGTATGGATTTTGTATGGATAATAGGTTATGAGATGTAGGCCTATTCTTCAAGTATGAACTAGGACATAAAAATAATTGTCTCATCAAACTCTATGTCAAATAAGTTGCTCTAGAATCAATAAAAATGTACCATTTTGTCTTTTCTTACCTCAACAAAGCTTGATCTATGTCTTTTCATGAAACTGAGTAAGAATTTAAAAAATGTGTAGATTATTAATTTATGCCTACCAAATGAATTTTAGTTAAGTGAAAATAAATTTAAAAAGGGTGAAAAATGATAGTAAAACCTATTGCTTTTCAATGTTTACAACTTAAATCTATATTTCAGTGCTTACAACTTAATTGTGTTGCACGTGTGGTTGAATGGAATGTCAATGAAGCATTTTTATTGCTCCTACATTCACTGATGTCAAAACTTGTTTTCCTCAAGCAAATAAGTCAATAAAATATACTTACAAGCATTTAATCAATAATCTGTATTTGGATATTTAGATCTTTATTGAATTCTCACCAACCACAGACATCTTTCCACTCTTTTGCTTCTAAAGTATGCATATGAATGGATAAATTATATGAAGTGTTCAGTAGCTCGGATCAACATGGAATGGTGGTATATATAGAGGGAGTTTTGGGGATTTTTTCATTATTCTCAAGGTTGAGCTCAGGTCACCCTCCAATTTGTTCTTTTGATTTTGAAGTGGGTATCTTTGATAATGGATTTCCTAGGCCTGAAATTCAATCCCAGTGAAGAAGACCTTGTGTTTCACTATTTCAAGAACAAGAACAGTGGCATTAAATAGTTGAATTAAATTTGAATAATGTAATTAAACAATGAAGTTAAGGCTATAAAAATATTTATTTGTAATTAGAATAAATCTTACAAATTAGACAAAAGTTAGATATTACATCAAATTTTAGAAATAAGGTCAATTTATAAATTTGGACAAACTTTAGATATGATTTGAATTGAAAAAAAAAAAATACAAGAGAGTTGCTTTATTTGCATGCAAAAGAAAAAAAATTAGAATATAAGGTTCTTTAAAATTATATTTTTGTTATTTTTTTTAAGTGATTTTTGTTTTAAATTAACAAAATAAATTTTAAAAATTGCTTTTAAATCTAGATTTAACACAATTTAATTATTATATTAATCATTGAAAATAAGAGTTGCATATAAAAAGAAATACTAAAAGATCTTCAATTTAGATATATAATTGAATACTAAATCAACTTAAACTATGATAGATGATCAAATTTCAACTTTCTTCATTGTTTCTCTTATCATTAAAATAAAGGATCATAAAAAATTTAAAATTGTTCAAATATTATTTGATTTTTAAATCTAACACTAATTATATTTTCCTAAACTTTTAACACTAGGGTGTAGCTGATTGACAATGGATGGTCAACTTCTTTGGATGCTAAAATTGAAACTTAACTCTAACTATAATAGAAAACTAATACAAACCCTAATATTAAATCTTATTGAATGCCAACAATAACTCATTAATATTAAATATAAACATAATTAAACCAAAATTAAATTTCACTCTTGCCAAAAATCAAATTGAACCTTAACCACATTCTCAACCCTTAACTCTAATAATAAACCAAATTGAACACTAACCCTAAGGGTAGACTAAATTGACCCTTGACCCTAAATATTAAGTGAACAATAACAAAATTGAAATATAACCCTACCACTAAGAAAATTAAAACTGAACTCTAAACCTAATTGAACATTAGAAATTGAACCCTAGCCCTATACTAAATTGAAGTAAAATACTAAAATACATTGAACCCTAACAATAATAAGTGTAACTATAACCAAAACCATCTCAATTTTTGTAAATTGAATAGAAATTACTCAAATATTTTTACTTTATGGTTAGACTTCAACTTATTCTAGGATTTTACTGCTATGGTTAGGGTTCAGCTTTTGGACCAAATTGAATAGAAATTACTTAAAATGTGGTGAGAAAAATTTACATAATATTTAAAATATAAATATCTTTTTATTCTTTTCAACAAAACATAATACCTTATAATAAGGTCAATTTATAAATTTGGACAAACTTTAGATATGATTTGAATGGAAAAAATTAAAATATAAGAAAGTTGCTTTATTTGCATGCAAAAGAAAAAAAAAGTTAGATTATAAGGTTCTTTTAATCTAGTTTTTTGTTATTTTTTAAGTGATTGTTGTTTTAAATGAACAAAATAAATTTAAAAACTTGTTTTTAAATCTAATTTTAAATAATTTAATTATTATATTAATCATTGAAAATAAGATTTGCATATAAAACAAATAGTAATAGATCTTTAATTTAGAAATACAATTGAATACTAAATCAACTTAAACTATGATGGATGATCAACTTTCAACTTTTCTTCGTGTTTCTCTTATCATTAAAATAAAGGATCATAAAAAAATTAAAATTGTTCAAATATTATTTGATTTTAACTCTAACACTAATTATATTTTCCTAAACTTTTAACACTAGGGTGTAGCTGATATTATATCCTTCTCGTTCTACCTTCTACACTCTCTTGAAACTTCAGTTTTAGATGTTAGAGAAAAGTTAAAAGCCAAGAAAAATTATTGTATCCTCCACCAAGGGCTTATCCTCCACCTCTATAATTTCCACCTCACCCTTTTTCCCCACAAAATTGTGTCTCTATAGGGTTATATCATGCCTAAGAGAACTATGGAAGCGACGAGCGTTCCTAACCCCTCGTCTTCGTCCAAAACCCCAAATAAAAAATTTAATGTTGGGTCCACAGGTGGCACCCAAATAACCATTAAGTCAGAGGAGGACGAGGAAGATACTGAGAAAAGATAGAGGTTCCACAGAATTGCCAAAACCCATTTCAAGAAGAAAGCGGTTAGAAAATGGTACATTGAAGAGGAGGAGGAAATAGAAGATTCGGAGAAGGAGGTTAAAAAAAGCAGCACTGGTGGGAACGATAAAAATGGGGAAAAAAGAAAAATAAAGGAAAAAGAAAAAGGCAAAGTCCCTCAAGATCTGGATGGAGACAAAAAAAGCCTCGATCCTACCTATGTCTCGGCCAGCTTCACTATGCCTATCATGGACCTTTCCAAGGGAAAGATTCCAAAAGATAAGATCGCGAACTCGCAGAGCACTTCCCTGCTATCTGCAAACCCTTAGGTGGAGGTGAAGGAGCCCAAGGGAGAGGTGAAATCCAAAAGTGGATCCTCGGAGGTTAAGGATAGGACAACTGAGAGCCTTTGGGCCATGGAGAATGAAATTGCCCAGAAGGAGGTTAAAACTCTTCATGCTTCCTCCCTGGACTCAGTTTCCAAAATGGATCTGACATTGGTCAAGGAGGAAATTAAGAACCTGAATGATAGCTTCAACAAAGTTGTTGGGTTTGCGGTGAAAGTTATGCACTCGGCGGCTACCACTTTCCAGCTCCTGCATATGGTGAAGGGGTCTTCTCAGGAGGAAGCACACAAGAACGAGAGGCTTTTCCAATTCCTTGCGAAGGATTGGCTTAAGCTACTATTAGATAATGGGGGTAAAAACCCCACTTAACCTCATCTTTTTCCATGCTTTGTTTTGTCTCTATTTTTTGTTGGCTAGCCATTGAGGGCTCTACTATGATTCTGATGAACTCTTACGATGGGTTTAGACTTAACTCCATGCATACTAAAAGTAATCTCTACTTTTATGGTTTTTACTTTCACAGACTGGTTACCATCTTCAAGGTGAAGCTGGGGTCTATTAGGATTTACTCTTACTACTAGTTTAGTTATATTTCCTACTTTACTGCTACTTATTTTTCATGCTTTAATGTTAAGTACTTAGATTCTTACTTGCACAGACTGGTTACCAGCTCCAAGTTGATGCTGGGGTATGTTAGGGAGTGCAGGCTGGTTACCAACTCCATGATGGAGTTGGGGTTTGTTATTTTTTTCTCTGGGTTTTGATGCTGAAAAAAGGTATTGGGTGAAGGTGTTTTGACCCCTATGTTGTACTAGTTGTCTGCTGGTTGTATGCACTTCTCATACTTTCTATGTCCTTTCGGGTCAGCCCCCTTGTCTTGGCTGCTTTTTCTAATAAAAAATACTACGGTGTAGTTGATTGATGATGGATGGTCAACTTTATTGGATCATAAAATTGAACCTTAACTCTTACTATAATAGAAAACCAATACAAACTCTAATATTAGATCTTATTAAATCGCAATAATAAACCATGAATGTTAAATATAAACATAGTTAAAACCAAATTGAATTTCACCCTAGCCAAAAATCAATTTGAACCTTAAGCACATTCTCAACCCTTAACTCTAATAATAAACAAAATTGAACACTAACCCTAAGAGTAGACTAAATTGAACCCTAACCCTAAACATTAAGTGAACAATAAAAAAATTGAAATATAACCCTACCACTAAGAAAATTAAACATGAACTCTAAACCTAATTGAACATTATAAATTGAACCCTAACCCTATATCAAATTGAAGTAAAATAGTAAAATAAATTGAACCCTAACAATAATAAGTGTAACTATAACCAAAACCATCTCAATTTTTATAATTGAATATAAATTAATTAAATATTTTTACTCTTATGGTTAGACTTCAAATTATTTTAGGATTTTACTACTATGGTTAGGGTTCAACTTTTTGAACCAAATTGAATAGCAATTACTTAAAATCAATGAGAAAAATTTACATAATATTTAAAATATAAATATCTTTTTATTATTTTCAACCAAACATAATATGAGAATACAAACACTCTTTCTTTAATTAAGTAATGGTCAAAGTAAATTAAATCATAACCTTATACAAAAATTGAATCAAAATCATAAGCCAAATTATACCCTATCTATAAAAACAAACCAAATTAAATACCAAACCTAAGCTAAATAAATTCACAACCATAACACAACCAATTTAAACCCTAAATTAATTAACCACTAAACTAAATTCATCCTTAAACCTAAACAATAATGAACCCCATCCCTAAGCCTAATTGAACACTAAACCAAATTGAGCTCTAATCCTAAACCTAATTATATATTCAGCCTAAATGAGCATTAACCCTATCTATAAGTTTGAAATTATATCCAAAAAAGTATAACACAACCAAATTTAATTGTAACCTTAACCAATCAAACCATGACTCTTACACATAGAAACCAAAGCTCACTTGAAACATAAGCACAAAAAATTGATATATAATTCTAAACAAGATCAATTATTTTACAAAATTCAATTGTAACCTTACTAAATTATGGTTAATATTTTAGTTCTAACACTAACTCTAATTCTAAATCTAATTTTGACCTAATAGTACAACAAATAACCATTTATCTAAAACTAAATTGAATCTTCCAAATACGCTTAACCAAATTCAACCCTGAATCTAAACCAAATTGAACATTAATCAAACTATAAAAAAATTGAACCTTCATGCTAAAATGAACTAGAACATTAAGTGAAACTAAGCCTTAACCCTAAGGGTAAACCAAATTGAATAGAATCATAACTCTAAACAATATTTAATTATCACCTTTATTAAAATAGGATTGGACTTTTAACATAAATCCTAACTCTAAGTGTAATAGTTTTATTAGGGCTAGGTTCACTTAGTATTATAGTTCAACTACCGTTGTTGTTCACTTAAGGGAAAGGTTATGGTTTAATCAATACGAGCATTTGGATTGCACGGGATTAGCTTTTAGAGATCAATTATGATTATAATTTAATTAATGTTTATAGTTAGTCTTAATTTTAGTGTTAAGTAAGTATAGCATTTAATTTGGGTTACAAATATGAAAATCATCAAATTGATAATAATGATAATCATAATACTAAATAAAAATGAACCATAACATTGACGATAACCTAACTGAACCATTACCCTAACTAAAAGAAAATTGAACACCGATTATAACCTTAACTTATATCAAATTGAAACCTAGCCCTACTGATAAACAAAATTGAACCATAACACTAAATCAAATTGAAAACTAATCTTAAACCAAATTGAACAAAAATCTTGAACCTAATTGAATACTAAATTAAACACTTACGTAGAAGAAAATAAAATCAAAATATCTAATTAAAATAAACCTTAACCTGAATACTAAACCAAATTGAACACAAACCCTACCCATCGAAAAAACCCTAAACCTACTTCAACATTATACCAAATAACTCTAAAACTTGATGAAATTGAACACTAACCATAAACCACCAAATTAAACAATAACCATAATACTAAACTAAATTGAACCCTAACCCCAAACCAAATTGAATACAAATATTAAACCAAAACCAAAACCCTAAATCAAACAAATATAATTATAACCATAAACCAAAATAAATCATAACTTAAACTCTATTATAAAAATTTAAGCCTAACTCTAAACCAAATTGAGCTCTAACCCTAATACTAGAAAAAGTTAACATAAACCCTTAATTCAAAAAACTAATTTCTATTGTAACGCTAATCTTAAACTATGTTTTTTATTAAGAAAAATAGGTTTTACAGGGTTCCTGAAACCTGAAACAAGAAAGATGTGACATGGAGCCCAGTTAAAAACATAGCAAAGCAAAAAAGACAAAGCAAGCCAAGAAAAGGCCAGAGCAAAAAACTAACAGTTTCTACGAAAGAAGGAAAAATAGGGTCAGCAGATAAAACCAGGGACCCTCATGAAAAGTCCACCATCAGATTAGCCACCTTGGCTTTGAGCAGTTCCATGTTGGCCACCAATTCCTTAATCTTTTTGAAATCTAGCGCCATGTCCTTGTCCTTAAACTTCTTGGTTCTAGCTCTGGTTCGTTGGTCGGGGCCCTGTTTAGTGTTTTGATCTGTCTCCACCTCCATATTGTCCGCCTCCAGCCCATCTAGTTTATCCTCCAGCTTCTCAATGATAGTGTTGGTGTGCTCTTTAGAGGCCTTAAGTATATTATAACTCTGCTCCATGATATTCATAAGGGTAGCTTCTACCCTAGTCATGTTCTCCTCCAACTTTTGCACTCTTCTATTTATCTCCTGTTCCTCCGTAGTCTTCTCCTTATTATCCTTTTCCTTGCTATTAGCCCTTTTTTGAGGTCCTCCACCTCATAGAATAACCATTTGATGGTTTTATAATTATCAACCATGATATTACGAGAGTTATTAAGCAAGTACATTTCGAACTCCCTAGCGTTATCACTAAGCACCACTAAAGAAGGGTCGATGAGATCATCCAACTTGATTTTTCCTCCCTCCCTCTCAATTACCTTAGGGTTTATTATTTATCTAGTAGTCCCCATCTTTTCCATTTTAACATCAAAATCGTGCCACCCAATAATCTTCCCTTGTTCTGCCATGTAACAACAGAACTCATTATTCTGCCTGTCAACCTTCTCTGTTTTATGAGGTTGAGAGAGCTGAGGGGAATGGGGAGTCTAATTAGTGTCTTAGTAGTCATCTTGGAGCTTCCTCTTTAGATTGTGACCCAAAACAAGAGAAACACTACGCATTTTGTCCCCAGGGGCTTTTTAGTCCTCTCTCAAATCCCTCTTCCTATCTTTTTTGTTATTACCCATGGTAGATTGTTTTCTCTTTGTGCCTTTGCCCCTGGAAATGACCTCCTCATCCTTTGTATCCATATCTTCTTCAATTTACTCCTCAGAAGAAATAATCATGGTGCTCTATTTTTTAGGGGTAGCGAGTTTCTCTTTTTTAGTGCTTTGCAAACTCACTCTTTGCTTTTTGGAGGACAAACCCAAAGTATTCTTTTTCATTTCATACTCATTTTCATCATCAAAATGTAGACCATCACTATCTTCCATCTCTGAGGGGATGTAATATGAACCAGAGGCCTCCACCTCATCTTTCTTAACCACCTCCTTCCCTAGGGTTTGGGCCATAAAATAATCATAAATTAAAAGAAAAATTCCTTCGTGTAGGGAAGGGTTAGCTATGGCCTTCTCTCTATAACCATTTATTTTGTCATTAATTGAAGCATACAAATAAAAGGGAATAGACACCTTCATATCATGGTGAAAATGGTTCAATAGGACAAAGTGATAGGTGTGGTTTTTGTCAAACCTAGTACCCAGCGTTATGTAGTAGATGATGGCTCTTAACACGAACCACCACAATCTCTTCAGCCCTTCCAGAAGGTAGTGGGTTCTGACCTTGGTAAGCCCTTTCTTTTCCTTGGCATTTTTGAAAAAGTGGCTTATTGCCAAGTCTGAAATTTTCCTATCTCTATAGAATTTCTTTCCAACAATAGGAATCCCCGTAACCACTGAGATAACCTCCTCGGTCACCGTAAACATTTTTTGATTTATCTCTATATTTCCCTTATTCTAATTTTTTATGAACATATTTGTCACAGTCGGCTTCCCACCGTGAAGCCTCTCAATGAAGGTGGAAATGCCACCACTTTGAAGGTACTTCTAGATTTTGGTGCGCCATCTCCATTTTTCCATATCTTTAGCAAGTTCTCTCGTATGCCTTTCCCCACCTATCACAAGAAACATAGGATAGAAAGAAACACATAGGCACAAACCTAAATTTTCCTATATGTTCCAGATCATTCTATTTCTTTGGCTTGAGCGGCAATTTTTGTTGAAGTGTTTGAGTACTTCGTAAGTGTGCAGGTGTGATTTGAAGTGATTTCCATTCCAACCTGTCTCGTACTTTCAAATAATGGAAAATCCATTTCCTTTCAAAGCACTAACAATAATAATCGATATTTATGAAGCCCTCCTTCCCATGGATTCGGTCATAAGAAACTAAATCCAATGCTTCACATGGGAGGTCACCTCCATAAAGCCAGTGTGTCTACTTTTCACTTCTTACTGCCCAATTGGAAAACTAGTCATCTACTTGGTTGCCTTCTCTAAACATGTGGGATAAATGGACCTTATCAAAGGTATTCAAAAGTGAGCGAGTTTCCTCAATCATGTTAGCAATGGTCCACGACGGTGGGTGATTCAAATTGAGACAGTTGGTTATGTTTTGGGAATCCCCTTCTAACCAAATATTTTTGATTCCCAAGTCATGAGCCAATTTAGTCACATGAAGGGCAGCACTCGCTTCCTCATAGTGGTTGGTTTGTGTGCTGAAAGGAAGACTAATAGTAGCAATGCCCTGGCCATAGCTATTAAAAATAACACCACCACTTCCCGCATTCCCATGATTTCCCTTGGCCATGCCATCGAAGTTGGATTTTTTCCAACCCTCCAGGGGATGAAGCTAGGTACAATGATTTATTTTATCAATGGTTTTAGATGGATTAGGAGCATCGTCAACACCTGTAAAAGGGTTAGGATTCCCACAAATAACAAATTTTTTGAAGAGAGCATGGTGAATCTTTTAAAAAACAATCTTGGGAATAACACTACTATCCCTAAAGATGCAGTTAGGATTCCCACAAATAACAAATTTTTTGAAGAGAGCATGGTGAATCTTTTAAAAAACAATCTTGGGAATAACACTACTATCCCTAAAGATGCAGTTATTGTGTTCCTTCCAAATGCCCCAACAGAGGTGAGGAAGCACCCAAGACCATAATTTGTGAAATACAATATTTTTGAAGGGCAGGGTCCCTTGGGCAAAGAGGTCCATAATAGAGGACGGGAAGCACCACTACAGCCCAAAAAGAGACAAGAAGAAATTACATACTGCCCGCACATAAGAACAGTGGATAAAAATGTGGTCCACCAACTCTGCTTTGACCTGACACAAAACACACCTATTAGGGATGGGAATACCCCGCTTGATGATGTTATCGATAGTGAGGATATGGTTTTGAAGAAGAATCTAGTAAAAAACATTGATTTTAGGGATTAGGCCCAGAAGCCAGGCTTGCAACCAAGGAGGGGAAACCTCCAGATGCATCTGAATAGAGTAGGATGAAGCAACACTGAAAGAACCACTACGGGATGCTTCCCAAATCAAATCATCCTGATTCTGAGAGAGGGAGGTGGCATTGAGAGATGTAAGTAACAAAGAAAGTTCCTGGGAAATAGATGATAGATCCACCCAAGAGTTACCCAATTTTTAATTACACACTCTGTCCTTGAAGCGTAAGATGCATTCCTCCTTCCAAGAATTGAAACAATCCACATCTTCCAGGGGCCCTGACAGAATCCAATTATCATGCCAAAAGCTGATATTGTGCCCATTTCCTATTTTCCACTTCGCTTTTAACATTGCTAGGTCTTTGGCATTGAGGATGTCATTCCAGATACAAGAGCCTTTCAGGATATCATTATTTTCAAAAAAAAATGCAAAGAAGCACTGGATATGTATTTATCCTCAATGAAATCCCTCCATTCCCCTTTACAATGAAAAATCCTCCAAATCTTCTTGGTGAGAAGCACCTTATTGAAAGGCCTAATCCTCCTACTCCCCATCCCCCCAACCTTTTTGGGTAGACAGACTTTATCCCAAGCAATCAAAGGAAGACATATATGCTCCTTAGCCCTAGACCAAAGAAATCTCGTTTGTATTTTTTCCAAAGCTTCAGCCACTTTAGCCAGAATAGAGAAGAGGCTAAAAGAATAAGTAGGAAGGTTTTGAAGGGTGGAATTGACCAGCTGAATCTTTCCCACTTGACTGAGAAGAATTCCCTTCCATCCAGCCAATTTTATGTTAAATCTATCTATGAGCTTGTTCCAGAAAGCATCTGGGGGTTTATCTCCTAAAGGAAGGCCCAAGTAGGTGGATGGGAGAGAACCAATACTACACCCTAAAATATCTACCATTCTTCTTTTTCTAAATTTTGTCATGTTAGTGAAAAAGAGGGAGCTCTTACACCAGTTGATAGATTGTCTAGTGGCCCTAGTATAGGAGTCCAATAAATGTTTAATAGTTCTAGCCTCAATAACAGAGGCTTCTCCACCTTGGATGGTGTGATCAATGAATTTTTTCTGAAAGAAGATGGAAAAACTAGAGGAAGGAATGATGCCTTTAAACCTCCCAGATAACTTACAAACTTTGGGGAGGAAGCCATTACAAAGACAATAATTTTGGGAGAAGAACCCTTTGGGTTCCTCCAGGCCCAGCTCTCCAAAATTGGCCTTAAAATTGAGGTGAGAAAGCAACTGGTAGCGGCCCTAAAGAATAGAATCCCAGGAGTTTGGAATTCTTTGGATTTATACATAGCATTTGTAACAAGGGTTTCACAAGTCGATCCCTTCACTACTAGGACTTGCGCCCCGGAAGATTTTGTACTAAGAAAATTTGATGAGTAAACTATGTTGAACTATAAACCTAATTGAATATTAAATCAAATGAAACACTAACCCTAAACAAAATTTCACCCAGAGCTTAACACCAAACAAAATTGATCCCTAACCCTAAAATTAATTGAATCCAAACCCTAAAGCTAATCAAATTTTAAGTGAAATCAAACCCTAACCCTTATGAATTTAAATTATTATTACTTTTTGTAATCCCAACTCTAAATTTAATTCTATATCTAATCTCTACACTAAAACTTTAATTAAATATAGCACTAAACTTAACTAAAACTTAAACTAAATTGAATGCTAACCTAAAACCAAAGTGAACTACATACATAAACCTAATTAAATACTAAATTAAACACTAACATTGAAGAAAATAAAGTAAAAATCTCTAATTAAAATAAACCTTAACCCTAATACTAAACCAAATTGAACCCAAACCCTACCCATAGAAAAACCCTAAACCTACTTCAACATTAGACCAAATATGGTTCAAAATAAGGGTCAGAGTTTGATTAGGGTTAGGTTTCAATTAGATTTTAGTTAGAGTTATGGTTTAGTTCTTAATTTGATTTAATTTTAGAGTTTAATTTGGGTTTGGTATTAATTTTAGTTGCAGTTAGAGATAATATTAATTTAAGACTAGGGTTATAGTTTAATTATGGTACATGGTTCAATTACAATTAATATCAAGGATGGGATTTTGGTTCAATCAGATTTACATTATAATTAGGGTTAGGATATGAGGCCAAATTAAACCCTAAAACTAACACTTAACATAATTAAACCCTAAACATAAACCAAGTTGAACTTTAACCCAACTATAAACAAAATTGTACCTTAATACTAAAATTAATGGGACCCTAAACCTAATCTTAATTAAACCTTAAACATAAACTAAATTTAACCCTAGCCCTAAGAATAATTAAATAATAGCCTAAATTAAATCCTAACTCTAATAATAACCCAAATTGGACCTTTGAATGGGTACCTACCTTTCTCTAGAATATATAGGGGGAAATTATAGCTCCATCACACCTGGGAAACTATAGTTGTTGGGAATTTCCCTACTATTATAAAGAGTGAATATTAAGGGAACTCTTAATTAATCAACCTTCTTAAACTAAAACCTAATTGAATATTAAACCATA
This sequence comes from Thuja plicata, assembly GCA_018584345.1. Classification (NCBI taxonomy): domain Eukaryota; kingdom Viridiplantae; phylum Streptophyta; class Pinopsida; order Cupressales; family Cupressaceae; genus Thuja; species Thuja plicata. Next base: position 2,385,801 of record MU225852.1, on the reverse strand, counting down.
TTGAATCGTAACCAAGCAACACTAAACCAATTTAACCCCTAATTATAAACCTAATTGAACCCTAACCGCAACCATAACTAAATTTAACACTAAACTTAAACCTAAATGTAAACATAAACATAAACCTAAACCTAATTTAATTCTATATCAATTGTACTATAATCTTGTACAAAATATAAGTAAATCCCTAAACAAAAATAAACCCTAACCCTAAAATAAATCAAACCCAAATCTTAAAAAAATTTAGAACCTATCTCTAAGACTAAATAAAATTGAACCCTAACTATAATCCTAACTTATTAATAAACAAAATTAAACCCTAAATGTAGTCATTACATATTCTTTAGACTAAGTTAAATCTTGAATGTAATTATAACAATAAACCACTAAATCAAACAATAACAATAATACTAAATTAAATTGAACCCTAACCCTAAACCAAATTGAACACAAATATTAAACCCAAAGTAAAACCCTAAATTGAACACTAAACCTAACTATATTTCAAAACTAAACTAAATTAAACCCTAAGACTAAGCCTAAACCAATATTATCCATGACCATATACCAAAATGAACCTTAAACCAATTTGAAGCCTAACCACAACCATAACTAAATTGAACCCTAAACCCAATTAAATACTATATCAATTGAGCCACAACCTTATACCAAATATAATTAAAATCCTAAACAAAATTCAACCCTAACCCTAAATCAAATTGAACCCAAATCCTAAACCAAATTAGAAACTAGCCATAAGATTAAACCAATCAATCCCTAACTAGAAACTTAATTAATCAATAAATAAATTAAACCCTAAATATAATCATTGCATAACCTTCACACAAACTCAAAGCATTGAATGAAATTATAACCTAATTGACCATTAAACTAAATTTAACTCTAACCCTACATAATGGAGATTGAATTCATACATTAAACTTAATGGAACCCTAATATTAAAAATATACCAAATGAAACCCTAACACTAATTGAAGTCTAACCACAACCATAATAGAATTAAACCGTAACCTAAACCCAATTAAATACTATATGGATTGAACGACAAACTTATATCAAATAGAAGTAAAACCTTAAACAAAATTTGACCCTAACCCTAATCAAGTTGAACCCAAATCCTTAACCAAATGAGAACCTAACCCTAAGATTAAACCAATCAATCCCTAACTAGAAACCTAATTAATTAATTAATTAATAAAACCCTAAATATAATCATTGCATAATCTTCACACTAAGTGAAAGCATTGACTAAAACTATAACCTAATTGACCATTAAACCAAATTGAACCCTAACCCTACATAATGGAGATTGAATTCATACATTAAACTAAATGGAATCCTAAAATTAAAAATAGACCAAATTGAACCCTAAAACTAAAGTAAATTAAACCCTAACCCTATATAAAACCCAACTAAATTAAATTTCACCCAACTCCTAAACCAACTTCAACCCTAATTATAACACTAATCCAAATTTAACCATAACCATACAAAAATTGAACACTAAACCAAAATGAAACATGTTCCTAAATGTAATTAAACATTTGACCAAACTAAACCTAAATTGAACCCTAACCCAAACCTAAACCCAATTAGATACTATATAGATTGAGCCACGACCTAATAGAAAATAGAAGTAAAACCCTAAGCAATATTTTTCCCTAACCCTAAATAAAATTGAACCCAAATTCTAAACCAAATTAGAACCTAACCTTAAGATTAAACCAATCAATCCCTAACTAGAAACCTAATTAATTAATTAATAAATAAACCCTGGATATGATCATTGCATAATCTTCACACAAACTGAAAGTGCATTGAATGGAACTATAACCTAATTGATCATTAAAATAAATTGAACCCTAACCCTACATAAAGGAGAATAAATCCATACATTAAACCAAATGGAACCCTAATATTAAAAATAGATGAAATTGAACCCTAACACCAATTAAAGTCTAACCACAACCATAACTAAATTGAACCCTAACCAAAACCTAAACCCAATTAAATATTATATTGATTGAGCGAAAAACTAATAGAAAATAGAGTAAAACCCTAAACAGCATTTTACCTTAACCCTAAATAAAATTGAACCCAAATCCTAAACCAAATTAGAACCTAACCCTAAGATTAAACCAGTTAATGCCTAAATAGAAACCTAATTAATTGATAAAGAAATAAAACCCTAAATATAATCATTGCATAAGCTTCACACTAAGTGAAAGTATTGAATGAAACTATAACCTAATTGACCATTAAACTAAATTATACCCTAAAACTAAAGTAAATTAAACCCTAACCCTATAATGCAAACACATAACCAAATTGAGCCCTCACTCTAATCAAAATTGAACCAACACCCTAATTCTAATTTAATATTTGACCAAACTAAACCTAAATTAAACCATAACACAAAAATAAATTAAATACCATCCCTAAACAAATTAAAATCCAAATTTTAAAAGTTTTATTTGTTATATTATATTTATTAGTTTTATTTGTTATATTAAATTAAATTATTTAAAATTATATTTCATAAAGTAATATATGAATATGGAACCACATTTATTCTTTATATTAGTGGGGACTTTAATTCTATATCAACCATCGATGAAAAAACCCGTGGGATTCAAACTGAATCACAAGCAACAATAGATTTCAAAAATTGGATCATGGGAAATGCTTTCTTGGATATTCCAACATCAAATGGATTGTATACATGGAATAATAGAAGGAAAGGGTATTTCTATATTGCAGAGAGATTGGATAGATTTTTATCAAAGATGATATTTGCATAATAAACATGTTAATTACAACAACAATATTACCATTTGATGGATCTAATCACTATCCTATTCAACTTGAATTAAAGGAACAACAAAAACCAATTAGATGTTCCTTTAAATGTGAAAACATGTGGTTTTTGGATGAGAGTTTTCTAGATAAATTTAAACAGTGGTGGCAAGAAGAGGCCTTCGAAGGATCTAGAATGTTCTATTTTGTTGCAAAACTAAAAACATTAAAAGAAAAAATAATAAAATGGAACAATGAAAGTTTTAAAAACATGTTTAAAGAAAAGTTAGAAAATGAGGAAGAAATCAGAAAATTAAATACAAAAATTATAGAAAAAGGAATGAAGGATGAAGAATATAATAAAGAAAAAGAATTATTAAATAAACAAGAATCTATTTTAGCAAAAGAAGTAATATTTTGGAAACAGAAATCCAGAGAGACGGTTAAATGCAGTAGATAGAAACACTAAATTATTTAATATTTGTACATTAAATAGGTGCAACATAAACAGAATCACTAAAATTTGAGACAAGATGGGTTTAGAGATTGAGTGTCCTAATCAAATTGCACAAACTTTTGTCAATTACTATTCTGGTATTCTAAATAACTATGAATTCTTGGATCTTGAAGCTCAAAATGAAATGATAAGGGAAATCCCTAGAATCCTTACCAACGAAGACAATATAAACCTCAACAAGAGATTTACTCTGGAAGAAATCAAAGATGCCCTTCTTCACTAAATTCAAATAAATCTCCAGGACCTTATGGCTTCCAGGATTTTTTCTTTCAAAAATGTTGGGAAATCATTGGGAAGGATTTATGGGAAGATATGGAAGCAACTAGGAACTCAGGAACTTTATTAACAGATATTAATAATACCTTCTTAGCACTAATCCTGAAAAAAATAGACACAGTCTTTCCTGGCGATTTTAGACCCATTGTACTTTGCAACACTGTATACAAGATTCTTTCCAAATCTCTAGAAAAAAGACTTAAAAAATAATTCATAAACTCATATCAGAAGAACAAAAAGGTTTTGTCCCTAACAGATCAATATACGAAGGAATAATTATAATACAGGAATTGATACACTCAGCACAAACAAATAAAGACCCTTGTATGTTGATGAAATTAGATATTCATAAATCTTATGATAAGGTAGACTATAGATTCTTATGTAAAACTATGTGAGCATTTGGTTTCTCTCATCAATGGGTTAACTTAATATTTAATTGTATATCGGCTTCAAAATTTTTAGTTTTAATACATGGATCACCTGAAGGCTTTTTTAATACATCAAGAGGAATCCGACAAGGGGATCCCATCTCTCCCTTTCTTTTTATAATAATGGACGAGGCTTTTGGGAGGGCTATTAAATTAGTACATTTAGAAGGAAAAGTAAAAGGGGTCAAAGTGAGCGATGAGGTAGAAAATGTTACTCACCAATAATTTTCTGATGATACTATCTTACTAGGAGAATCTTCGAGTACTGAGGCTCGCCAATTTAAAAATATCATTAATACCTACTCAAAGGCAACTGGTCAAGAAGTGAATGCAGAGAATTATCAGATTTTCTTCCTTAACAATTAGCCAAATTTAGAGAAAAATATTTTCTATATTGTCCGTTTCAATAAAGGTGATTTCCCATGTAAATATCTGGGTGTTCATTTAGAAAAAGGTAAAAAAGAGGGGAAAACATGTGAAAACATAGTATCCAAATTAGAATAAAAAATGGATAGCTAGAAGGGGAAGTATCTAAATAAAGAAGGTAGAGCCAAAATGATCAAAGTTTTCCTATCAACGATCCCTACATATCAAATGCCTTCCTACCGCTACCCAAAGGAGTTGGAAAACAATTAAGCCAAAAATTAAAGAATTTCTTTTGGCAAGGTACAGAAGATAAAATAAATTGGCAATGATAAAATGGGATCATATTTGTAGACCAAAAGAATTTGAAGGTTTAGGCATAAAGAATTTTGACTGGAAGAACAAAGCACTAGGAGCTAAATTAGTATGGAGAATGTTTCAGGAAAGTGATAGTAAATGAGATAAAATTTTATACCAAAAATATTTAAATAGTTCAGATCCCTCAACTCTCTTTTGTATGATTAATCCATCGAAAGGTTCCAAAATTTGGAATTTTATGATGCTAAACAGAGAACTAATAATGAAAAATCTCACTTGTGATATTGGTGATGGTCAAGAGGCCCTATTTTGGGAAGACTCTGGGGATGGTCTCCCATCATTGGATAGTGAAAATATACCAAAAAACATCAAAGACACCTTAAAACAATGTTGGGGAGTAAACTTTGAAGACTATATAGAGGAAACACATAAAGGATGGCAATGGAAAAATGCATCGAATACTACTTTATCTTAGGAGGAGCTTAGAGCATTTGAAAATTATCTCCAATCTAGAAGATTTAATCATAAAGCTAGGCATGATAGGTTGATTTGGGGTGCTTCAAAAAATGTTAATTATAGTGTTAAGAAAGTTTATGAGACTATCATAAACTCTCAAAATTGGATAAAGAAGACATTCCCCTCAATTTATGTTGGGGTCCTGCTTGCCTTCCTAAGGTAGGAATCTTCCTTTGGGCGACTCTGCGTGATATAATTTTAACCTCTGAAAGAGTCACCAAGTTAGGTTTTAAAGGACCATCAAGATGTGTGTTATGCAAATCTGCATCTGAAACCGCTAGGAATCTATTATATGATTGTCCTTTTTCAAATCATTGTTGGAAATGGTTGTATAGAAAGCTAAATTGGTCTTATGCCTTCAATGAAAATTTTCTAAATTTATTGAGTTGTTGGCCTCAACATGGATCGAAAGTGTATAGCAAGATTTGGAGAATTGCACCGTCTATTCTGATATGGGAAATCTAGAAAGAACGTAATAGAAGGATATTCACAGAATCAAAGATGGACAGAGGAATATTGATCAATAAAATTGAAGAAAGTATTATAGAAGTAACTAATAATCACCTAAGGAACTCCTTTAAAGAAGAAGGATCCTTCACAGATTGGGACACAGATTAAGAAGAATTAGAGCTGTTTAATTAACCCACAAATGAGGTACTCCAAAGCTAATAAGTTAGCCAGATCCCTATGTGAATGGAAACTTCCCCCAAGTGGGTGGATGAAATTGAATTTTGACGGTGCTTCACAAGGAAATCCAGGAAAAGTGGGCCTAGGATGCATTATTAGAAATGAATTAGGTGAATGGGTGGTTAAAAGGGCCAAATAGGCATCTCTTTAAATAACCTAGCTAAACTCAAAGCATTAAATGAAGGCCTCAAGTTAAGCTTAAGGAGTGGAATCCAAAAGTTAGCAATTGAAGGAGACTCACAAATTATCGTTAATACCTTGAGAAAAAGAAGTACTCCAAATTGGATCCTAAACTCAAATCTCAAAGAGGTATTAGACCCTGTGGATATATTTTAGGAAACAAGATTTGACCATATCTATCATGAAGGAAACAAAGAGGTGGATGCTTTAGCTAACTTAGGTGTTGATGGGGAAAATATTACTTTGATTAAACAATAATATAGGCCAAATACAAATAACTGACCTTCAATTCTTGAGCACATTTCAACCTAAGGTCAAATACCACAATAATTGGAATGGAAGAATACCCATGTTTTCCTCCAACCTCCCCTCAGATATTACCTTGAGAAAATTTTTTAGGAAACATAGGCACAATAGAATCATCATTTTTTTTCTATTAATTATAAGGGGAAAATGGTTACAAAATTTCAAAATAGGTCCTTAAAGCCAGTTCGGGGGAGAGGAATATACCACACTCATCCCCATTATCATTAATACAATTCAAAAGTGTTTATCGAGAGCACATATACAAGCATGTTTACATAAAGCATGAAATCAAAAGCATTATAGGCCATCTTTATTTATCCAGGCCAGCCAACCATTGCTCCCATCAAACCATTCAATATAGTTATCTCCCTTTAGTACTCGACATTTTGGATCAGCAAGAATACTGACAGGAGGAACAACAGCGTGTCCTTCAGTAGGGATCATCATAGAGACCGGTTTCGGATCAATGGGTTCCTTATCCACAATGAAACCATATGCAATATCCCTTTTTGAAATGACAATGTCACTGTCTCTAAGCAGCTAAAGGAATCTATCTTCGTCGATCTTCATCACTGCAGTGACCTGCAATAACACATTACAAAAAATGAGTCTCCTCGGAGACTCAGTAAGGAATCTACTAACATCATTGAATACATCATTGTTCCTAGCCTTCTAGATATTCCAAAATATATAAAAAGAAGTACAGGACCAAAGAATATGGCTATCATCCTCTCGAGCAAAAGATCCAGTGACAATAGACCAAAGATCAGTCTCTACACTCCAGCAAATTCCAAATAAATTCCAAATTTCTTTTGCAAAAAAACACTCAAAGAAAATGTGTGGTACTGTCTCTGGTTGCCTGCATATTTTGCACTGATTGTATTCTCTGTCAGGTCTCTTAATAGGGAATCTTTGTAGCAGCAGCCTCCAAATAAAACACACAACTTTTGGATCGGCTGGCGAATGCCACAAAGATGCAAGAGCCTTTGTCCAAGCCTCCAATGAATATTGCACTTTCCAAACCTTATTAATATGAAGGATGATATCCCAAGTTTCCGTGAGCAGTTTGTAAATTGCTTTAGATTGTGTTTCAGCAAGAATCACCCTGTCTCTCCATCTAAAAGCCTGGCTGATATCCATTGGTCCACTGCAAAGTCTTGGCAGGGTAAGGACACTAACTGCCTTTCTAAGAATGGAGTAAGTTCTCCATTGAGATTGAGGGAGGTCAAACCTGGAAGCAAGATCATGCCAACTGATAAGGGAACCTCCTTGGGTGATATCCATAAGAGACTTAATGCCCTTAGCATGCCAAGCCTTGGCAGAGCACCCCTGGATAAGAGACAGAGGTTTGTCATTGTATCTCAAGTTCCACCATACTGACAACTCACCATTGATCAGAAAATGGTCATTCACCACCGACAGGGGGGAGAGGTAAGGTTTACATAGATTCCAAGCTCTCCAAATTGATTTGAACATGACAGACCCCTTGACTGAAACTTCAAACCTTCCTGCTAGCAAGTCCACAAGCCCCAAACCCTTCCATTTAGAACACTTCTTAGGATGTCCCCTACAAATATTACTCCTAATTAACACCTTCCAAGGCTCGTTCCTGATAGTAGACTTGGATATCCATTTGGCTGCAAGTGAAATCCCCTGAGTACGTGGGTCTTTCAATCCAAGTCCACCCATTTCCTTGGGAGTAGAGCACCACCTCCAGTTGACAGCATGTGCCTTTTTTCCTCCTTTTCCATCTGACCATAGGAACTCTCTGATATATTTTTGAATTAGGTTGAATTGTGCTTGAGTGAGAAACCATGATGAGGCATAGTAAATAGTATACGAGGATAGAATTTTTTGGCATACCTGGAATCTCCCTGCCAATGATAAATAGTTTCTCTCCCATTTCTTAAGTTTCTTCTGAATCTTATCCATAATACAATTCCACATATCTATCAAATTAGGTTCAACTGAAAAGGGTATCCCAAGATACCTAACAATGTGCCCCAGCCCTCCCCATTCCATACCAAATCAGGAACACCATGGAGGCTTAGCCTTATGCCAACCGAGCAGACATGACTTTTGAAGAGACACTTTGCTCCCTGAAACTAGGAAAAAAGTCCAATTTGCTCATGAGGCAGTCCAAGTTGACTTCATCCAAGACAATCAATATGGCTGTGTCATCAGCAAATTGCACATTGGAAACTTCTTCTCCATCTGGTAGAGAAATACCCCTTACCTTGGGAGAAATGGAAGAATCTCTAAGTAAATAGAATAAAGCATCTGCTGCTAGCACAAAAAGGGCAGGGGCAAGGGGGCAACCTTGCCTAATTGACCTCAAAATCTCAAAAGCCTCGGACCTAACTCCATTGACCTCCACCATCACCCTGGCACCATTCAACAAGGTACTTACCATATTGTAGAAACTCTGAGGGAAGCCTAGACACTCCAGCATGGTGTAGATGAACCCCCATTTATCCTATCATAAGCTTTCTCATAATCTAGAACAACCATGCACGCTTCCTGGTTAGACACTCTGGCCCACTCCATAGTTTCCCAGCAAGTGACTAGGTTCTCCAAGATATACCTGCTCTTTACAAACCCTGTTTGAGATGGATTAACCACATTAGGAAGAATGTTTGTCAGCCTATTGGCTAATACCTTAGCCATGATCTTGTAGGAGACGTTCAACAAAGTGATTGGCCTCCAATTTTTAATAAGAGATCTGTCCCCTTCTTTTGGAATGAGCTTTATAAGTCTTGTATTAATAATATTCCCCAAGGTAGAGTTACTACATGCTTCTTTGTATAAGTCACACAGAGGCCCCACAATCCAATCCACATTAGTCTTATAAAATTCAACAGTCAACCCATCAGGGCCCGGTGCC
>MU225852.1:2315097-2328022 GCA_018584345.1 Thuja plicata | reverse complement strand
GTATATATATACATATGTATATGTATATATATACATATATATGCCAGTTATTAAAATTAATAAATTATAATATAATTATGAAGAATATAATATATCAATTGATATAATACAACATAATATTATATATTATGAATATAAGAATATTATAGTTATAATTTATTATTATAAATATAATAATACTATAATTATAATTTATTATTAATATAATAATAATTAACAATATAAATAATAATAATTCAAATGTTTTTGATTGCTGGTAAAAAAAGGTTTTACGGGGACCTAAAACCCCTTACATTGTAAGCAAAAAGATATGCAGTGAAAAACAAACTAAACAGAAACAAGACTAGGAACCAGCCCACAGACCCAGACAAAGATAGAAATCTAAAGAGAAAAACCAGAAACCAGCTAGACTCTCTGGCAACCAGAAACCAAAAGATGTTATGCTAAAAAACAAGGGAACACCAGAGCTAGGCCAACTCCAGGAGAGTGCCCTCCGCTTCCTTCTTTGCTTCTGCAACCTTTTTGATGGTCACGTTTAAATCTGACAGCTCTGAAATCCCGTCTAGAATTTTCTTCTTCCTAGCTAAACGTGTGCGCTTTCCTGGACCTTACTCTTCATTATCATCTTTGTCTTCATCATTATTCACAGTGGGGGAATCCATTTCAGATTTTATGTTGTTAAAGCACTCCATAGTAGTACCCATGAAGACATTATTATCCTTCATGTGTTTTTTCACTGTATTCTCCAAGGTGTCGAGTCTCTCATGCAGAGACTTCAGATTTTTCCCATCCTCTATGTTATGTTTTCCCTCATCCCCAGCTAACCCAGATTTAATAAGATCGACATGAGCAGACAGAGCTTTGTAGTTCAGATGAATACTTTTGATTTCTTTAAATACCCATTTCATTAGTCGAAATGAGTACAAGGACATAGCTTTGGCAGTTTGTAGAACCCCAAATGGGGGCTCAATTTTATCATCCACGTCCTCCTAGAGAAGCTGGACATTCCACTCATGCATGTCCACCAACCTAGAAAAAGGGATGTTCTTAGAGGAAGCATGGATAGGGTCCTTATCAACATTGTCTTGACCTGGATTTTTTGCCTCTTTCTGTTAAGAATGAACCTCCATAAGAACCTCAAGCTTGAGAGAAATAGGGATGTCATGCTCTTCTGAACTTGCGTAATTTACCAAAATGGGGACTTTTTGACCTCCCACATCCTCTTCAACAGCCTCAGACATTTTACATTTTTCCTTATCATTGTGGGCTTCCTTAACACTGTGGGATTCCTTAGTTTTTACTTCTTCCTTATCAGAGGCACTCACCGAGACAAAAAGAGACTCTTTGTTGTCATCATTAGACTAGGAGTGCAGAATGTAGTTAGCCTCATCATAGCCATTAGCACTCACAGCATCTGATTCTATGTCCATTCCTGTATTTTTCTCAAACTTCAGCTTTTTAACAATCGAATCCACCTTATCATCTCCAACCCTATGTCATTTTCCAGCCTTAGCAGAGCCTGAATCTTTCAGGAAAATAATAAGAGGATTGGAGGCTACAACCTTTTTAACATGTTCAACAATCAAGAGAATCAAGCCCTCATGAAGAATGGGCTTGCTATCCTTCTGCCTATGGTCAGTAATGTTGTGATGGAGCGATTGCAGAAAGTAGAAGGGGAAAGAAATTCTCACCTTATGATGAAAATGGCCTAAAAAAACAAAGTGATAGGAATGGGACCTTTTGTATCTTCCATCCAAAGACACATACTCAATGATCACCATAAGAAATTTGGCCCAAAAACCTTTAATGGAGCTAACATCATAACACCCACCAGAGTCCTTCACCAGGCTGTCTGCTTCCTCTCTGTCCTTTGGGAAATGTTGAATGGCCTTTTGGGATATCTTTTTATCTTTATAAAAATTTATGCATTTAATGTTTAAGCCCGTAACCTCCGCTATTAAATCTTTGGTAATCTTAACAGCCATGCCTCTGATCACCACTGTCCCGTCCTTCCAGATTTCCACAAAAGGATTCATGACACCGTCTTTGGAGCCATGAAGGTGCTCCATATAGTTAGTGAGGCCTCCTTTTTTAAGTTTAACCCAAATGGCTATTTGGGTTTTCCATTTTTTACAGTTCTTTGGCTCCTTTCTGTTTAACCCACCCCCCATGATACCTTGAAGATAGCTAATAATGGAAGAAGAGATACAGAGGCAAAGTAAAAATGCCAAGCTCAAAATTTTAAAATCACCAAAGAACGCATGTCTACATTTAACCTTCTTGGGAAAGACACACCTTTTCGTAACCCTGTTACCATCAATTAATGAAAGCCGCAAAATCATGAGAGCTTTTTTAGATTTTCCAAATCTGCTCATTTTCTATGAGTCACATCATAAACCAACTTGGCCCTCACTTCAACTGTCAAATTAGTAACTCCATGCTAGGTCATGATACCCTTGGCCTTAACTACAATGTTTTCCAACTCATCCGCTGTATAGTTCGCTTCCTTAAAGGTATGCGAAATGATAACATTGGAAAAGGAATTAATGATTAAAGAGACCTCATCAATAATCGCCTTGATAGACCATGATGGCTTTATTGTCCCTTTAATGCAATTTAATATATTCATTGAATCACCTTTGATCCAAACATTAGATGGCATAGATCTATTGATTATCTTAAGAGTTTGTAGAAGGGCCATCGCTTTTTCCATGTGATTGGAATGGACACCAATAGGGAAGGTGATAGCCATAAGACAAATTGCCTTCTCATCACAGATAAACCCACCACAACCTATAGGGCCTGGGTTTCCCTTCGCAGCACCATCAAAGTTGGATTTAACCAAGCCAATAGGAGGGGAAATCCAAATGGAATTCTCCCACCTGGAAGGAGACAGAGCCAAAGGCATTTCAAAACTCTAGCATTGAGATCCAGCACTTCACCACTAAACATATTACCATTCTCTCTGATGCTTCTTTTAATATTTTCCACTATGATCACCGGAGGTGAAGCCTTATCATGAAAGACTCTAACATTCATTTCTCACTAAAGTTTCCAGATGATGTGGGGAGCTATAATATTCCACAAAGAGCTCACAACAGGAATAGCAGCATTCCTCCATTGCTTGAAAAAAATTTCTAGATTATTCGGGAACATCCAGTGTATATTCCAACTTTGTAGGGTAAGACACCAAACATCTCTGGAAAGCCATAATCAATAGCCAAGTGGAAAACTAATTCCTCCTCTTGTTTACATAGGAAACATCTATTCACCAGGACCATTCCTATTTTTTTAATGTTCTCAATGGTCAAGATCTTGTTCTACAAAACCATTCAAAAAATGATGTTAATTTTCAGAATGAGCCTTTTATCCCAAACCTGACTCCAAAAAGGAAGAGGGTCTATGGTTTTAATCAAGATCTTAGAAGCTGAGGCCAACGAGTAGAGACCCGATGGAAGCTTTCCCCAAATCAACATATCCTCCTTCAAATTTTCCACTTTCTAGACATTCAAATCTAGCATGAGAGGTTTGAGCGAGAAATCAACTGCTAAAATGTCAACCCAGTCCTGATTAAGCCAGTAATCATAAATATACAATCCCAATCTAAGTTTACAAAAATCAATAATAGGTTGAAAAGAAGGAATGGAGATCAAAGGAAAATCTTTTTCCCATCAATCATCCCAAAATAGGATTCTCCTACCATTGCCCAAAAGCCACTTGGCTCCCTTAAAAGTCATCTCCTTATATTGTAGGATATTGTTCCAAATGAAAGAAACCTGCACCTTCACATTAGACTTCATAAAATCTGACATGTGAGGGAATGAGAAGAGATATTTTTTTTAATAATGTCATTCCATTCTTTATTTTCACCAGATTTTCTTAGCCAGAAGATCCTGGTTAATAACCTTTAGTGGCCTAATCCCCAGTCCTCCCCATTTCTTCGGGGTGCAAACCTTGTCCCAAACCACCAAGGAAAGTCTCTTTTTGTCTTCCACTCCAGACCATAGGAAATTTCTCTGAATAGATTCTATCACTTCGGCAATTTTTTCTGGGATCCTGAATAAGCTCATTGGATATATGGGGAGGCTTTGCAGAGAAGCCTTCAAAATTTGAAGTTTACCTACTTGGCTAAGAAGAGCTCCTTTCCAACCAGCTAATTTCCTATTAAATATGTCCACTATACCCGCCCAAAATGAGTCAGGGGGTTTCAATCCCAAAGGGAATCTAGGATAGGATGCAGGAAAAGAACCAATATCACACCCCAAGATGCGAGAAATCCTATTTTGCCTATCCACTAGAGTATTAATAAAGAACAGAGAGCTTTTATGCCAGTTAACAGTTTGACCTGTAGCTGAAGAGTAGATAATGAGGGCCTTTTTAATCCTTCTGCCTTCCTAGATAGAAGAAGACCCCATAATCACTGTGTCATCAATGAATTATTCATGAAAGCAAGGACTCGGAGCAGAGGAGGGAGTAACGCCCTGAAGGGAACCTTTAGAGGCCAGTTTCTAAAAATAGTGACCAAGACTTTCCGCCAAGATAGCAAAGAGGATAGGGGATAGAGGATCCCCTTGATGGAGCCCATGTGTAGGCTTAAATAATCTAGAAGAGGAACCATTAAAAATGATATCAGCCATCGAGGTACTGATAAGATGGCAAACAAGCTACAATAGTTTGTCACTAAAACCAAAAGAGTGAAGAATCTTGATTAAAAAATCCCAGTCCACCTATTCATAAGCCTTCAAGAGATCAAGATTCAGTAGGAAGCCATGATTAGAGGAAGAGTGAGTGGAGTGAATAAATTCATGAACCTTCATAATGGAATCCAAGATCTTCATCCCCAGAACAAAGCCACTCTGTTGGGGTGAAATGATATTAGGAAGAATAGCCAGAAACCTAAGGGTAAGAACCTTAGAGAAAATTTTGTACACAAAATTGCAAAGGCTAATCGGTCGAAAAGAGTCAACAGAATCAACACCAGGGGATTTAGGAATTAAAGCAATAAAGGTTGCATTAATCTCCTTGATAAAAGTTCTGGAACCAAAAAATTCTTTAATAGCGTGACAGATATCATTTCCAAGAATATGCAAAAATTTATGAAAAAAGAATCCATGGAAATTGTCTGGACCCAGGGATTTATCTCCCTCAAACAAGAAGGAAGCTTTCTTGACTTCCTCAGAGGAAGAAATGGCAGTCAAAAATTTGTTAGTAGGATCATCCACTAAAGAAGGAATAGTGTCAAGGATTAAATCCTGATTATCCAGCAAAAGTGACTAATCTCTAGAGAGAAGAGAGGAAAAGAAATCAACCATAGCCAGAGAAATATCCTTATCATTGCTAACCACACCAGAGGCTACCCTAATCTTGGATATTCTATTGGAGGCCCGATGTTTGGAAGTCCAAAAATGGAAGAACCTGGTGTTCTTATCTCTAGCCTTCAGCCACAGTGATCTAGACCTTTGTCTCTTGTACTTCCTCTTTAGAGATGATGTTATGAGTCTTGGCCAAAAGCTTTGACTCGATCTCCTTCAGGTCCTGAGACAAACCTATCTGCTGAATAGTATCCTAAATAGAGTCAAGTTCCTTTTGTAGATCTAGCTTAATTTTGAAGATGTCCCCAAACACTTCCTTACTCCAAACCTTAATATTTTGTTTAATATTCTGGAGTTTCTTAGAAACCCGGAACATAGTAGTCCCGCGAATGTCCACATTCCACCATTCCTAGATTCTCTACTGTAATTCAGGGTGGTCTATCCACATTTTTTCAAATCTAAAGGGTATATTTCCCTTCACCTTCTTTAATTTAGCAACAAATGAGAGAGGGGAGTGATCTGAACTAGCCTTCATAATAGAGGAAAGCAAGCAGCAAAAAATATTAAACCAATTACCAGAGACCGGGGCACGGTCCAGATGAACCTGAATAAGATCCTCTCCCACTCTCCTATTAGACCAAGTGTAATTGACTCCTTGGAGATCAATATAAACAAGAGCTTGGAGATCAATAATAATTCAAATTTTACCCTTATCTAGCTCTGACCATTTTCATGTAGAACTTAGAATCTGTAGGGATAAAAGCCCAGCGAATTATCCTTTTAAATTTGAACAGATGTGGCTAAAGAGTGAAGGATTCTTAGAAATGATGAATGAATGGTGGAATGAGATTGATATCTATGGCTCTAAACTTTATCAAGTAGTTAATAAACTCAAAATTATTAAACATAAACTGAAAACCTAGAATAAATCAAAATTTGGTAATATTTTTTAAGCCAAAATCAATATTGAAGATAAATTAAAAACCCTTAATAAAAAAAATTTAGAGAAGGGTATGGATATTAACCTGTATGAAGAAGAAAAGGAATTGTTAAAAAACTATGAGGAGGTGTTGGCTAAGGAAGAGATCTTCTAGCGAAAAAAGTCTAGAGAAACATGGTTAGTCAAGGGAGAGAAAAACACCAAATTCTTCCATAATAGCACTAAGAAACGAAGATGCATCAATAGGATTACATCTATTATGGCTAAGAATAACAATTTTATTGAGGACCCTAAAGGCATAGCTAGTGAAGCTATAAGATATTTCAAAGAGATTTATCAAAAGGATGGAAGGCCAAATATAGATAACCAAAACAGTATTCTAGAAAACATTCCTAAAATTATTTCCAGGGATCAAAATAAGTTTCTTCTAGCTAGATTCTTAAAAGAGGAAGTAGAAAATATCCTAAAAAAGATGAACCCTGACAAGTCCCCTGGCCCTGATGGCTTCCCAAATTTTTTCTTCCAGAAATGCTAGATTTTTATAGGTGATAAGGTTACTGGTGCCTTGGATGGAATTAGGAATTCACGGAACCTCTTAAAGGAGGTCAACAATACTTTTATTTCTCTCATCCCTAAAAAAGTGAAGCCAAAAAATTTTAATGACTTCAGACTTATATCTCTTTGAAATACGCTATATAAACTTTTTCTCAAAAACCATGGCAAATAGACTTTAGAAACTCCTCCTGAACATAACTAGTGAAGAACAATCAAGTTTTGTCCTGAGAAGATCTATCTATGACGAAATTATTATTGCACACGAGACAATGCATTAAGTTTAAAATAATAAAAAACCAAGTATGCTAATTAAGGACATAAAAAAATCTTATGATAAAGTAGATTGGTATTTTCTAAAGAAATGGTTGCTAGCTTTCGGTTTTGAAGAGAAATGGCCAAACTTAATTTTACCTGCATTTCTTCCCCTAAGTTCTCAATTATTGTAAATGGCTCCCCTCAAGGATTCTTTGGGATATAGAAGGGGATTCGTCAAGGGGACCCAATCTCCTCATTCCTTTTCATCATCATGGTCAAAGCTCTAGGGTTGGCTATAAATAGAGCTAAAAGCAATAATAGAATCTAGAGTATCCAAATTACTAGTAATGTTGATTCTATGACCCATCAACAATTTGTTGACGATACTATGCCATATAGGAGCAATTCCATTCTAGAAGCTAAAGAATTCAAATATATTTTAGATCAGTATCCCTCAACCTCAAGACAGGAAATTAATAAAGAGAAATCTAAGATATTTTTCTTCAACACTGCCCCACCTCTAGAACAAGTTATTATTAATGTTTTGGATTTCAAGATAGGAACTCTTCCATGTAAATATTTAGGTCTCTATTTGAACATAGGGTCTAGATCATCTATGTTATGGAATCATACCATAGAGAAAATCAAAGGTAGAATGCCATCATGGAAAGGTAAATGGTTATCTTCGGCATGAAGAGATATTATGATCCATTCCATTCTCTCTGCGATTCCCCTTTATCAATTAACCTTCTTTGATGTTCCTGTCAATCAAAGAAATGAACTGAATAAAATTTTGAGAACCTTTTTACGGAAAGGCTCTGAGGACAAACAGAAAATAGCCCTTTTAGCTTGGGAAAAGGTATGTAGGCCTAAACATGAAGGCAGAGTGGGAATCAAAGACCTTAAAATCCATAGAAAATCCTTTGGAGAAAAATTAGTGTGGAAAATGTTCAATAATCCTAACCTCAAATGGGTTAAAATATTATCTCACAAATATCTAAATCAACCTAACCCCATCAATATTTTTAGAGAGAAGAATCCACCCAGAGATTCCAGAAATTGGAATTTTATTCTTGATTGTAGATTTATTATTCAAGAAAAGTTAACATGGAACCTTGGTCATGGAGATGAAGCCATGTTTTTGTCAGAGTCGTGGGTAGGGTATCAAGCAATTAATCAGCTAGGTAAATGGACTGAATCAAGAGGCATTTTAGAAGTTCATTAGGGCTCTAAGGTCAAATATTATGTTTCCTTTGACTTTGAACAAGAGGAAGGATGGAAATGGAAGGATAGAGGATGTATTCATCTTTCAAGGGATGAGGAAGATAAGCTTTGCTCAATCCTGGCTACTAGGAAACCCTTGCTTCATATTAAATGAGATAAATTAATTTGGGATGGTAATAAATCTAGAGTATATAAAATTAAAGATGGATACAATTATCTTACATCTAAAATAATCGTCCATAACATTAACCCTCCTTACGATCTAATCTGGGGTAAAAATACCTTGCCTAAAGATGGATTCTTTGCTTGGTTAGTTTGGAATAGGAAAATTCTCACAGCTGATAGGTTTCAGAGGATGGGATTTCTTGGCCCAAGTAGATGGGTGTTATGTACAAAATGGGAGGAAAAAATGGACCATCTTCTTCTGGCATGCCCTTTCTCCAGACAAATATGGGATTGGTTATGCAATAAACTAGATTGGAAATCTGCATTTCCAAAATCTACTTCTAGTTTCCTCCTTTCTTGGCCACAATTATACAAAGATAGCATTTACAATTTATTATGGACTACGGCCCCCATATTGTCATATGGGAGATATGGAAAGAAAGAAACAAACGTATTTTTCAGGACTCCAAGATGGATATCTCAAGTCTTATCAACAAATTTAAAATATCTATAATAGAATTTGCTGACAATAAAAGTATGCTAAGTAATCAAAAGGAGGAAACAATGACACTTTGGGATGAGAAAACTAGAAATAAATGGATACGATTGAAACTTCCTCCCTTTATTGGCCAAGGGCATGATATTTCCTCAATCAAGAGAAAATCCTACAAGTGGTCTCCACCTTCAGAGGGTTGGTATAAACTTAAGTTTGATGCAGCCTCGAGAGGCAATCCTGGATTGGCAGGAATTAAATGTACTATACATGATTCAAAGGGAAAGGAAATTGCAAAGAGCAGTAGATTTATAGGTAGAGAAAAAACAATTGGGTAGAACTTGAAGCCTTGATAGAAGGCTTGACCCTTAGTAAGAAACTAGAAATCAAGAATCTGGCTATTGAAGGGGATTCAACTATTATCATAAATGCCTTAAGGGTTCTCTCCTAAATTGGAGACTGGACTCTCTCCTATCATCTGCACTTCTCTTGTGTGAATTCTTTGATGAGATAACAATAAACCATATATATAGGGAAGTAAATGGATGTGTAGATAAGATGGCTAATTTAGTTATTGACAACCACTTAGTCACTTTATAAATTTTGGACAAATTTTTTGGGCAGCTAGTTGAGGCTCTAAGTTTCTTACTTAGGAATCTCATCATTATGAAGGTATATATTATTCGATGTCTAGCCAAATAAAGTTTGTATCTGTAAGCCCTTAACTCCAAATGATTAATCACTCTTAAGAGCCTGACCCATCCATGATTATTCCAGCCACTTTATTCTTAAAACTCAGCATCTCCCTTTTAACCCCAAATTAACCAAAGTCGACCTTTCTAATATCTTTCCCATAGTTTGTATATTTCTGAGGCACTAATATTTAGTGGTTTGAAGGAAATTTTATTAGGATCATATATAGCTACTTTATATGATGAATCCTCGATTTGATTTTTCTCACTAAAAAGCACTCTCTCTTAAATATTAATTCTCAAGTGTGGCAAACTTACGGATTAAAGTGGAAAAGGAAGGCATTTATTGCATTTTCCCTCTGTGTTGTCCTGTATTGTGGGAGCATTAAAATCATGCAGGTAATCCTCTTATTTCTTGAGGTCACTACCTTTTAAGGTTAATTATCAGGGTGGTATTATTGATTAAAGGACGGTCTCCATATTAAGGAAGGTAAAGAGCATTCTCTCATTTTTCAATCTAGAAATACCTCTGCAATAACAAGCCTCGAAAACCAAGACAGAGAGAAAATGGAATCTAGGCTCATCACATTTGTGCTAAGTGATAGTAGAGCAATGTCTTTTCATGGCACCATCAAGCTAGAGCCTTCGAACAAAATGTTAAACCCTCTCACGGATGTTTCAAGAAGGGCCCTGGAGAGAGGCCTAGGAGATGGATACTTCAACAATGAATTCACGTTCTGAATTAATGGAAATATTGTCAGACTATTTCTTGCTCTGGCCACCTTCACAGGATATAACAAGGCAAAAATTATTGAAGTCGCCAAGTTAGTCTTTAAAGAGGACATCCTGGGTGGTCTAGAGAAGATCGTCCACAGTATTAGTAACCAACTGACAGTCCCATTTCAAGAGACTACTATGAAAATAGAGTTTGAAAATCTCAAAGATATTCCAAATCACCAAAGGGTGCTGATGATAATTATTATGAAAAAAATTTCGATGCACATTGGCTAGAGATGAACTAGAATATGAAATTTTTTTCAAGGAACTACTGAAGGAGAAAGTTGAAAAAGAGTGGCTTCTTAACTACTAGAGAAACAAGGGTTATGATATCCCCAACATATTGGAGGAGACACAAATGGATAATTTTTGCATTCTGGCTCCTACAATTAAGAGATGCTCAAGATAAACAAAGGAGGTATCTGAGGAGGATGTGGCTATAATAATTGTCAATAAATGCGAAGGTGAATGGAGTTGTGACCTACTTCATAAGGATTATAAAGTATAAGAATGATGTAGTATTAGGGCTTTTTTTGTTTAAGGTTTGATTATAACTCTACAGTTAAAATAGTAGTATATATAAGGGTCTTAGAAAATTGATGTTATTAAGGATTTTAGAATACAGATGTTATTAAGCACTCCAGTATAGACATTTTTAAAGGATTAGGCGAGTTTGGAACTAGATAATTAATAGATTGATAAGAATTATATACTAATATAAATTACTTCATCTTCTATATTATGGCTTTAAAAAATATTAATGATTAGGAATTTCCTGTATATGGGTCTATCTGAGGTATTTTATTGATTGATTTACTTTCAATGGTAGAGTTTGAATTACACAGGGTTTAAGGATGAATTTATTGGATATGTCCCTTAAAGGCATTTCTGGGAAAGAATACAATTTTAAATCTAATGCAAGCAGTCAAGTTTAAAAGGTTTTTTTCCATGTATTTTTGAATTTGATACTGATTAACACAATGCCTAGATTAGAGTAGGTTTGTTGGTATAGATTAAGATTTAATTGAATAGTTTTTCTCCCTACATGGAGCAATTAATATTTATTTTCTAAGTCATACACGCATTAACATTTTTAAGAAAAAAATATCCTATGCACGTATATAAATATTGAGTATTAATTTTTTAAGTTTGCAATAACTAAAGATTACTATTTGCCTATTTCCCTTCTCCTTTTTCCATAAGATTATTAATCTCTAATACTATCGAGCCTAGTAAATGATTCATATAGGATATAGTGACCATAGACCTCTTGCGAAGGCATGTGATTAGGTAAGGCCTTAGGTCTCTTTTAGACTAGTTCAGTTGTTTAAAGTTTGGTTTACATGTTCCTAATATAGGACTCACTATCATAACCAACCATTGCCTTACTTGTAACTGATGATTAACTATCTAAGAAGGAACCAAAAGGTCCTCTTAGTTCCTATTTATCAACTTTCTAAGATTATCTTCCCAAGCCCTCCTTGCCTTACCACCATGACATCCTCCATTAAAATTACTAGCGCCAAAGTTCAGATTGCCTTCGATGGCAAAATTACAACTGATTGACTAAAAGCAATTATGTTATCTACCCACAACTTGATTGTTAGGGAAGTCTACAAATTACTGGGTCTAGAAATTATTACCAGCACAGAGAAATATAGGGTAAATATAGATATCCCAGCAATGTTTATTTTGAGGGCCCTCCAGGTTGACTCAGGGAAGGAGGATATAGGGCGCTTGTGTAGAAGGATCTTTAAAAGGCAGTATCTTCATAACCTAGGGAAAGTTATTTAGAATATCAGACCAAATTTGACCATCCCTAAACCTAAATTCTATGACTCCCCCACTATTTGGGAAGTTATTTCCTGCATTTCCAGTATTTCTTACTGAGGAACTTGATTCTTTCGAGGCAATGAAACCTTCTATAAAAAGGAATCTAGATTTATTTCTCGTTTTCTTCCATATTTGTCATCCTATGATTGAGGAATGGTTTACGGTTAACATTTTAGAGGATGATGTGGAAAAGACTAACAGAGATGGTTTGAGAAAATTTGAGATTGAGGAGTTGGGTGATAGTATGATCTAAATAGGTACAGATGATCCTAGAAAATCCAAATTATCTCTTCAAAATAATTTTTCCTATTGAGTTACGTGTTTCTTAATAGATCTTTTATTTAATGCTTTCATGTTTTGATAACCTAAGGACTAGGTAAGTTATCCCTAAATGAGAAGTTTCAAATGTGTCTGTCTATTTATTCTTTCATATGAATAGTTAACATCTATGACCTCAGAGTAGGATTGGAAAATGGATTAATCACAAGTTTGTATCTGATAAAATGGTGATAAAGCTAACTTTTTCTGGTAGCCCAGTTCAGTACATTTCATCTCTATTTCTGAAATATTATGGGGAGGTAATTGAGATTGGATTTGTATTACATAAAATATTACTAATATATATTAAAACATATGTGTGTGTGTGTGTGTGTGTGTGTGTGTGTGTGTGTGTGTGTGT
>MU225852.1:2222763-2249987 GCA_018584345.1 Thuja plicata | reverse complement strand
CAGTTTGGATTTCAAAATAACAAAGTTGGGTAGGATTTTATTCATAGTGACATTCACACAGAATCTAGCAAACACCAACCTAGATTTAGACCTTGTCACCTGATCTGTCGTGATGAATGAACCAAAGGAATCCCCAATCCATCGGAAGACCTTCTCATCCCAATACTCAAGCGAGAGGCCCGGGAGGCGGACCCAAATAGGAGCCGACCTAGTTAGGTCTGTCGCTAGATTGAATCCAGGCTTCCACTTTGCAAGGGCTAAAAAATGCTTTCCATATACCCATGAACCAGACAGCACGCTAGTCATGTCCTCGAGAGTGGTAAACTTAAACAGGAAGAGCCCTCCCAGCATGGCCGAAACCAGGGCCGATCCTTTGATCTTCCACTGGTTCGAGACCCATTTTCTAACCATTTCAATGGTAGGTCATAAATTGAAGAAATGACCCACCAGAGCCATTTGAAAGTTAGCCATCGTGCGATTCACCACAGAGTCAGGGAGTGATAGTTCTTCTCCTTCTTCCATCTGAACAAAATCCACTAAAAGGGCCTGCAAGGGTTGTTAGGCATCACCAACAAGAGCACCTTTCCAGTTAGGTTTAGGGGAAAACGGGGAATCAGTAGAAGAGGACTCTTTTTGAGATTCCCCCATTGACTCTGGCACAGTGACCGTGATCTAGGATCCATCAAGACCAGCAGGTGGGTCTGCCAGGGGGGCAGCATCTCCCCCCGGGGAGGCGGGCATGGGAACCTTCAGTTTGAAAAATGAAATGGGTGGGAAGCAGAGCGAAAGTTGCAGAGCTCACTCAATTTGCCAAGGAAAAATATGCAGAGCTCACTCAACCATCAAATGTCAGTGTTATACTTCAAGTCCACCATCTATTCAGTAGAATTCATATTTAGTTGAAGAGTAGTGTGCGGACATTTATAAAGGTTTATCTTTATAATTTTATTTGGACTATCTTGGAAAGCATGATTTGTGTTGGATCCCATTAGGGACTTTACAAAACATAAAAAGACTACAAAAATACCAAGGTGGAATATTGCGTAAAATTCTTGGAACATCTTTTTACATTGTATAAATTTCACGATCTTCATATTCATGAGTCATTATTTATAGTAGTAACTAAGGAATTGGAAGAAAGAAGCCTTTAGTGATTTGGAAGAAAGAAACCTTTAGTGATAAGGAATTGTCTGAACAAATTGAAGTGGGGACATTACAAAATATGTCATCCTAAGATGCTTGGTGTATCTTCATACAATGGAATAACAAAACATCAAAAGATTTCATCCTAAGATGCTTGGTGTATCATCATATAATGGAATAACAAAACATCAAAAAGTAAACATAACATTTCTCTTTCTTTTTTTTCATGAATTTGTGACACTTATGATTTAAAATCAATATTAGTAATGAATAATAATCATCCATCATCAATCCTATTAGAGAAAGCTCAATGATGCTCCTTAGTGTCATGCACATTTTTTGTTTCTTTAAACACAAATAGGATTTGTAAGTGGTTGAAATTAATTATTATCATGATAAAATTACAAAATATTTGGATATAGTTGTACTCGTCAACAAGATTGTAAACACAATATATCTCAAAGACTTAATTTAACTATATTTGAATTATCTCTTCTCTCTAATCTAGAAACTAGTTTTTATATCTTAGCTATGAATATTCTATTATAGCATGACATCAATTGAAATTTGTCTTATATTGATTTATTTTGATTTTAGTTCAAATTATTTTTTATTTCCATCTAACTCAACATTAGTTGACTTACGTACCAAGAATAAATTGATTTTATTATAAAATATTTTACTAAAAATTAATTAAAATTTACTATAGCTTTGGTTTTAGTTCAAATCATTTTTATTTTCAATTTTACTCAACTTTAATTGACATAAATACCTAGAATATATTTATTTTATTATAAAATATTTTACTAAAAATTAACTAAAATTTAATATAGAGTTCTTTTGTAGAGAATAACTTGAACTCAATGACGTATATTGAGTCAATCATAAAACAATACATAGAATTATTAATAGTCAAATAACTTTAAAAGGTTTAATATTTCTTAATTTATTTAGTGCATTCAAAATACATTAATATAGAATAGAGTACCCAACGTTATATTTGGAAAAGATAAATTAAGTATAATTAAAAACATAATATTTGAAAAAGATAAATTAAGTATAATTTAAAACTATAGATAAATTAAGGAAATATAAGTATGACAAATCAAGATTAAACATATTGATCCTTCAAAATCGATACAATGTGAAAGATACTTGATTACTTAAATGTTGCGATAGATAGTTGAGAAATAAAATTAATAATATCTAAACTAGAAATCAAAATCTTAAACAACATCAAAATTCTATTGTAATTTCTATCATTGACATCCTAGCACTTAAACCATTTCAAAATTCTGCTGCTATGAGATTTTGAGTGTAAAACCATAAAAGCTAAACAGTCAAGTTCAAGGAGTTGAATAGGGACAAGGAATGGATGATAGGAGTTAGAGATGGAAGCTGAGGATTGGATTGAGAACCTTCATCATCTCTCAAGGAATTGAGAGATTATTTCTTTGAATAATACTACCAAGGAAGCTACTCTTTGAGGTTGGTGGCCTCATGTTCGCTAGTTTTGTGTTCTACAGGTGTCTTTCTATTAAAACTGCATTAGTCTATTTTGATTTGAAGATAGTTATTAGTATAGTTTTATTGTATTTTAAAGACTGGATAGCCTTATGGGCTAATATGTACTCTTTGTTTTTTATGGTTTTACACTCAAACTCTTGTAGCGATAGAATGTTGAAATGGTTAAGTGTTGTAATGTCAATGGTAGAAAGTACAATAGAATTTTGATGTGTTTTAAGAGTTATAATGTCTGTTGATGGAAGTATAGTGTAAGTAGTAGTGATAGCCTAAGCGACAATCCATTCTATTATATGTTTTTGATTAAAATTTTGAAGTCTTAGTCCAAGGTTTTTTCCCTTCAGGCTGTAATGGCCAAAAGATTTGGTTATTGTGTTGTGGTTGTATATTGTTGTTGTATGGGAGCAAGGACCTTTCCCTGCTAATATATTAAAAAATATTAGTGTGTGTTGGTCTTTTGTAAAAATATATTTGTAGAAGATATTCATCTAATATGTATACATCACAAAAAGCTAGGTAGTTTTAAGGATCACCAAAGGGAAATGCAATAATAGTGCAAATAGTGTTCAATTTCCTTATTAGGACTTCATCCTCTAAAGTGTTATTAATCTTTTTTTTTAAATGTTGTTAGATATTAATCTAGATAATGTAGTTGATAATTTTTAATTAAGGTAGAAGGTTGTGAGTGTTAGTGATATTTATGAAATGTTTTTTATGTTTAATCATTATAAATACATCTAGGTGATGCCTTTAAATATAATCCCTATGTCAAAAATTGAAATCCATTAGCACAATATTTAGAAGCTAATAATAATATTAAAGAGGGCTTGATGCAAGAATATTCTCTAAAATTCACAAATGCATAAATATTTAAATTTTAGATAGCATACATAAAAATCAAAAATATTTTTACATGATATGAGTTTATAACAACCTCAAATTCTCTTCATTTAAAAATTAATTTATTTATATTCTATGTAATCCTTCCATTTCATATATACATATATGCATTATTAAAAATATGCTTCAATAAATCATGTAGAAACTAATATATATGAATATAATATAATGAAAAAAAAATCTTTTACATATATACATTGCTAAAGTTAGAATTCAATCTCGTCACATAGAAACGAATATATATGAATGTAATATAATAGAATGTCTTAGCATTCAAACTCCATAGAGAGGTAGGATGAGGCTTCATGTGGTCTCACTTTTTATTAACAAAATTAAATAAATATAGGATATGAACTCTCATAATGTTTTGTTGTTGATACCCAGATATGATAAGAAGCTATTAGAAGAAGTTGAACAAAATATTTCTCTTTAACTAATGAAAATAATGCAATTCGAATTATATTCCAATTAACTAAATCTAATGAATAAGAATTGTAAGCACAAGCATCTTTCCCTCCAACAATCATCATTTCCGGAGAAAAATATATTACAAGCTTGAAACATGTGGATAAGTGTTTTCTCTATCCTATCACATTCAAACTAGAGATGGTTTACTCAAATGAGATTTTGTTCAATTGCTTTGAAGTGACTTGACCTAGTCTTTATTGGGTATGATTTGAAATGATGCTCTTCTATATTCCATGTTAATCCATTTGAAACATGTGTAATAATTATTTTTCTTTGCAAATATATTTTGAACTTCTTAATTTTTCAATAATATAGTAGACAACTTTCAAAATGTGAGATTATTCTCCTAAAATAAGTTTCCCTCCATAAATCACTATATTATACACGAATACTATTTGTATATTTTTCTAATAATTAAATTCAACCTAACAACTATACCAAAAATACATTCTATACCAACAACAATAAAAAAAATTAAAACTTTTAAATTTATATGATATATTAAACTCAACAACTATAACAGAAACACATCTCTTATTATTAATTGATACAATAACACTAACTATGATTATAGTACATATCATTTACACCCTCACCTTCTACATGAAGAGTTTCCAAAATGAAAACATGGTTACTAATAATAATAAAGGTCCTTTTTCAACAAAATAGGCTTTAACTCGTCATTTTGTTATATCACAGATTGTTAAATAATTAAGAATGTTTTATAGCACATGGACTATATAACCTATGTGGAAGTAGAACAGAAGAGACTACCTGGTCTGCATGATAAATAAACAAGCCACGTGAAACAAAACAATGAAAAGTAATGCTAGTGTGTTTTCTGATGCTCTATTCAGGTTTATTGATAGCTTTAAACTTAAGTTCATTATTTTGGAAGTTACAATATCGATGGTGTTTGATAAACTATGAGAACATTTCAAAGTTTTATTTTGGTAGTTGGAATTTACAATATAGATGGTGTTTGATGAACGATGAGAATATTTCAAAGTTTTATTTTGGTAGTTTAAGTACTTGTAAGAGAAACATTAACTCCTTAAGTTAAGTTGTCTGAAACTCTGATGAAGTTAAACTCTGATAGTATTATGGTTGGTAATAGTAGTGTTAGGAACTCTTTAAAAGTGACTATTTTGATCTTTGATTAATTTTGTGGGTTGGGGGTTTCTACTATCTTTCGGCTGTAATGGCCTTAAATAGAGATTCAAGTGCTGCTTCTTAGTGTTTCGTTTTGCTGTTATGAAATCAGAGCCCTCTTCCTACTGAGTTAATAAAAAACAATCGATCCAAAAAGATTATCGCTTCATGGATATGACAAATAGATTAATGTTATTGCATGAGGAACCCCTATCCTTCGTTGCATCCCTAGCAATTCCTTTCAATTTTGTCACTTCTTCTCTGATCTTCATGCCTTGTTCCGATTCTCTTTATCAATTACAAAAGGCCCCATGCCCTTTTCGAATGCCTCCATACCATTTGCAATGCCTTCCTCAGTATCCATAACTGGAAATTCAAAGGGAATAGATGTCATTCGGATGTTATCATGCATATAATTCGGAGTGTTGGTTTTTAGTATGCGGCTATGATTGCTACCGGAGTTGAGGAAAGTGACGAAGAATCCATGGGAGACGAGCTTCAGGCAAGCTAAGCTGCATCATGGGATTGATGTGACCCTGTAAAGGAAAAGGAATGAGAAGAGCGTGAGAAATCATGGTAAGCTTAGCTCTACACTGCTGTTCAGAGAAACAAAGATGTAATGTTCTTCTTAGCCAAAATATCATGTTTGAAATATCATTTTAGAAGGGACCCACACCTCAAACTTTTGTCTCTCAGTCAATATCGTATAGCTATTATACGTAGCATCCATATAAATACCTATAGTGTTCAAATGGAACTTCACTGTTTTTTTTGTTTAACGTTATATAACCCATATATGTCAAAACTTATTAGAATTCTGTAAATTGAGTTGGCATTGATGTTAAAAGGAAAAGAACCTTATTGAAACATAAGATATAGCCAGTATATAGGCCGGCAATTCAATAGCACTCTGAAGTGTCAGTTCCAGATGATGGAAACCACTATTAAAAACATTTAGATTTTGTTATCTACCAAATTTAATGATCCCCCTAGATTCTACATTCCTTCTTCTATTGGATCATATGTGAGCAATGATAAATTGTTTAATATTTTAGAATTGGAGTATATTATCTCAAAATCAAAGTTGATGATTTCTCTCTGACTGTTTATGGAAGGCATATATTTACTCCACCACGAAGATGAACAATATGTGCCATCTTTACTGAATACAGAATTTGTATAACCAATCAATTACAATCCACCTTGTTCCCGATATGATTAGGCAGTACTAAAGAATATAGGAACAAAGGAAATATAATGCATGGTCGTTAAATTTTGGTATTCAATATTAAATATATTGTAGGAAACGAGCTATTTGTAATCTTCAGTTTTTTTCCAATTTTAAACTATAGAAGAAGGAAACAACGGATGGCTTGTATTTTGCTTTAAGTTTTCATAGTCGGTGACATTTATTGTGTTACAGGCCAGCCTTAAACATTATATATTGAGGAAAAAATTAAGTTTGCAAAAAGTAAGTCAACACTTTTTGCCTATGAATCAGTCATTAGTGTGTGATGTTTACAATCGGGGGTTACATCGAGCTATGATCTCATCACATCTTAAATATTTTGTATTTGCCTGACACATAGTAGTTATAACTCGCACATTCAAAGTGTTTGATTGTGTAAGTAGTCTAGTTAGGTTAGTCATGCGGGCGCTTTTAATTCATTTTTTTAACCATAAAATTTCCCATTTTTATTTTCGTAATTGTCGTTTGAATTTCTATAAAGGAGATTTGAATGCAATCCAATTGTTAGTATAGTATTTGTGATTATAATATCTAGTTTTACAATATATTTATACTATATATTATAAATAATTAACTTATATGAGTAAATTTTAAAAAAAAAACTAAATGTTGATTAAAATAGATCTATAACTGAACAAATGAAAGTTTATGAATGTTATATAAAAGAAGATAAAGCTAAAGCTATTTTTTTATGGTTCCTCCAATAGGAACCCTAGTCGGGTAGGAGGGAGTGACATAATTAGAGTTGTTAAAGGTAATATAATGTTTAATGCAGAGGTGACAGCAAGAAGTGTGGTATTGGTCCTTTCTCTTTTCCAATCCACCTAGTACAACTTATTTCATCCTTGGCTCCTTGATCTCTTTTGACACAATGTCTTCTACCTATCCAAGGTGGTAGAGTCCTTACTGGCCCTTCCAAGATGAGTATTGTTCAAACCAAAATCTTGCAACTTTGTGCTTTAGGGACACTAGCCCTATTCTAAGCCAATAACTAGAACTCTTCACCAGTGACTTCCCCAACCCCAACTTGCTATTGGGACACCTTCCTTATGTTATAAGGATTGAGAATCAACCCTTGGTTTGACCCTCCAACTGTCGTACAGTGCGAATCACTGACTGTGTTATAATCCCTTGTAAGTCTATCTTACTGGTTTTTTGGACTTAATTCCTCTTCTAGGAAGAACCTATGGAAACTGATGGTAGATTTAGATACCCATTTTGGATTTATGAAGTACCCCAAAGCCTTAGTTCCCAATTCCACTCCTGCAGCACCTAACTTGTGCAAAGTACACAGACTTAATAAGCTACACTAGGTTTTGTTTTCAAAGCAAGTGTTAGATGATGGGTGCATGAAACTGGTGCAGGGGCTCAGACCTTCTCTACTAACCCAATTTGACTCAAATCCACCCTTATTTCACTCAACCAATTCAATTCTTTAGAATACTAACTCTGATTCTACTAATCTTGACTGAATACATGAGGATATTCAGTTTAGGGCTTGATGCAAACATGGTTTGCCCTTCGAGCCACCTCCTGAGATTTTGGAATCCTTAAATATGTCATCCCAGCTTGTATTTTCCATAATCTTAGTGAATTCCATTGAACCAAATGCAATTTAGGTCTCCATTTGTGGAACGGGCTTCTAACAAGCCTCTTCCTGGACTGCTTTTAGAAAACTTGTTCAAAAACACTTCAAATAAAAACTAAGAAATCTCAAATCAACTGGAAAGTTACAATAACATGAAGGATCTTGAAAACATCAACTTTTTTTTCAAATATCACACTATACACGACCGTACAGTTCAGAAATGCTCAGAAAAACTCTTCATCTTCCATTCCAAATGCATCAAAACTTCAATACTGAAATTCTCACCCATTTGGTTTGAAGTAAAAACTTAAATCCTCTTCAAATGTGAATTTATATCAATCCAAAATTCCCTATGACTGTTGGGCTTTCATCTTGCAACTCTCGAGCAACTTTTAGAAGTTGCAAGAGCAACATTTTTACATTTTTTGCAACATTTTGCAATTTTTTGTCTTTTTGCACTTGAAGACTTTTGAATAGGATCCCAACCTATTAAATTTACATAATATGACCAAAATAACATGAATATAATGAATTCAACACCTAGGACTCATAAAAGCATAAAAACACACTTATAGCAACTTATGTCTAAACAGGTGATCCTAATGGACTAAGGCATCTATAGGCTTATAAATTGCCTAAGAGATCCTTGACCAAAAAAATGGATCCACAAACAAAATAGGATGATCCTCTAAGAGCTATCCAGTTATTACAAACCCAAAACATTAAACAGTGACAGTCATGGGTGCACTACACCATACTCCCCAAGGCAAAGATAACTCAAGTCCCTTGAGTTAGGAGATCTTCTAAATTGAAACCAGTCTTCTTGATGTCTATAGGTGTCAACCAAGTAGCATCCTCCAATGAATGGTGTTTCCATTTGACTAGATATTCATTGTAAGTAGACCTCCTGGTTTGTTTGGCTATCCTCTTATCCAGTATACAATCAATCTCTTGTGATGGTGGTTTAGGTAGATCTTGTAGCTCCTTGTCCTGTGGCAGATCTTGAGAACCTACAATGGAGACATCAATAACAGGACCTTTGTATGGATATAGGTTAGCTACATTGAATATGGGAGATAAACCAATAGTTGAAGGTAATTCAACTCTATATGCATTATTGCCACATTTCTTCAAGATTCTGAAGGGGCCAATCATTTTTATCATCAGCTTGGTGTACTTTTCTTTGGGTAATCTTTCCTTCTTCAGGTGAACCATAACCATGTCTCCAACCTTGAATTGGACATCTCTCCTCTTGACATCTACTGCTTGTTTATACTTCTCAGAGGTTTGTTGCAATCTATCTTTCACTTGTTGGTGAATGTTCTTCATCACCTCTACAAAATATCAGCTTGGGCACTCCTCTGGCCAAAATTCTGAATGTTTCTTAGCTTCAAGACACCCCTAGGGTGGGATCCATGGACAATTTGGAAAGGAGTGAGTCCTGAACTTCTGTTGATAGAATCATTATAGGAGAACTCTACTTGTGAAAGGATTGAATCCCATGCCACTCCATACTCCTTTGTGAGACATCTTATCAAGTTTCCCAAAGACCTATTGATGACTTCAGTCTGTCCATCTGATTGAGGGTGATAAGAAGATGACATGGCTAAGTTTGTTCCAAGTCTTTTCCATAGGGTACGCCAAAAATGTCCCAAAAACTTGGGGTCTCTGTCTGAAACAATTGTGACTGGTAAACCATGGAGTCTTACAATTTCCTTAAAGAATAGTCCTGCAATACTTGAGGCATCATGTGTATTCTTACAAGGTAGGAAGTGGGCCATCTTGGAGAACCTGTCTACAACCACATAAACATTGTCATAGCCTACCTTTGTCCTTGGAAGACCCAATACAAAATCCATGTTGATGGAGCCCCAAGGTTTTCTAGGAATGGGCAATGGTGTGTACAAGCCTACATTTGAACTAGTGTCTTTGGATTTTTAACAAACTAGACAACACTCCATGAATCTCCTTATCTCAGACTGTATCTTGGGCTAGAAGTAGAATCTTCTTACTAACTCAAGTGTCTTGTCAAGACCAAAGTGGCCTGCTAGACATCTGCAATGTTTCTCTTTTATGATGTTCTCCGTCATGGAGCAATCAGGGATACACAATTGACTCCCTTTAAACAATAGTCCTTCTTGAATCATGTATTCTGCAAACTCAGTGTGATATCTATCTCCTAGTTCCAAAAAAACTTTGTAAATTTCCTTGAAGTCTTCATCATTGGGATACATATCCTTGAGGACATAGATACCTACACTTTCCAAAGTGACTTCTTATATAGCCCAATTCCTTCTACTCAATGCATCAGCTACCTTGTTAGCTACTCCTTTCTAATGCTTTATGGTGAAGTTGAATGCTTGTAAGTACTCCATCCACTTGAGGTGCCTATGGTTCAGTTTCTCCTGCCTGTTAAGAAAACTCAATGCATGATTGTCAGTATATACAATAAATTCTTTTGGAAATATGTAATGCCTCCACTTTCTCAGTGATTGGACCATAGCATACATCTCTAAATAATATGTAGAGTACTTATGCTTAGCTTCATTAAGATTTTCACTGAAGAATTCCACAGGTCTCCCTTCTTGACTGAGAATACCCCTAATAGCTCTCTTGCTAGCATCACATTCAATGGTGAAGACCTTGTGAGAATCAGGGAGTATTAGGATAGGTTGTTGAGAGACTCTTGTCTTCAATTATTTAAATGACTTGTCTGCAGCATCATTCCACACAAATTTACATTTCCTTCCCCCTTTGATAGTATCTATCATTGGTGCACTCGTCCCACTGAAATTCTTGAAAAAATTTCTATAGAAACTAGCAAGCCCATGGAAGCTCTTTACCTCATAGAAAGATTTTGGAGTGGACCAATTCAGTATGGCTTCAACCTTGGAAGGATCTATTTTCAAGTTACCCTTGGAGATGACAAAACCAAGGAATATCAATTCTTCTTGCATAAACACACATTTTTCCAAATTTATCCTCAACTTTTCTTCATGTAGTCTTTTCATTACCATATCTACATGTATCAAATGCTCATCTTTATCTTTTCTAAAGATCAATATGTCATCTAAATATAAAACAATAAAGTGATTTATGAAAGGCTTAAGGACCACATTCATCAACCTCATAAAGGTACTAGGAGCATTTCAGAGACCAAAGGGCATCACTATCCATTCAAACAATCCCTCATTGGTTTTGAAATTTTTCTTCCACTCATCCCCTTCTATGATCCTAATTTGATGATACCCACTCTTTAAGTCAATTTTTGAGTAGTATTTTGCTCCTCCTAGATAGTCCATGAGATCTTCTATCCTTGGCATAGGAAACCTATATCTGATGGTTATCCTATTGATGGCTATAGATTCAATACATAGCCTCCATGTACCCTCCTTCTTAGGTGCTAGGATGGAAGGGACTGCACAAGGGCTTATGCTCTTCCTGATGAAGCCTTTCTCCATCAATTCTTGAATCTATCTTGCAACTTCTGCATTTTGGTCAGGGTTCAGTTTGTAAGAAGCCTTATTTGGTAAGGTATAACTAGGTATGAGGTCTATATAGTGACTAATATCCCTCGCTGGTGGTAAAACACTAGTACTCTTATCTACAAATATACCTTTGTATCTGTTCAACAAATCTTGCACTTCTTTGGCGCCAACATTTCTCTAAGGTTCTTGACCTTTTGGTATCTTTTTAGACTCTATTTTGGGCTTTAGTATGATGTAAAAACAAGGTTTTTCTCTTTCCTTAAGGAATTTCAAACATTCTTTCTCTCCTACTAGGATAACATTGTTTTTCCAAGCTTTGTCTTTCTCAAAATCAGGGAGAGGTGTCATAGTGTAACTAATCCCATTCTTAGTCAAAGTATACACATTTTTCTTACCCCCATATTGAGCATCAACATCATATTTCCAAGGTCTTTCTAGGAGAAGGTGACATGCATCCATATTCACAAATTCACACAAGACTTTATCTTTGTATTCTCCTACTTGAAATTCTACCCAACATTGCTCATCTACTAAAGTTTGTTGATCTTTATTAAGCCAGGATACTTCATAAGGGCTTGGGTGGGGTATCTTCTTCAAACCAATATTATCTATCAATGCATTAGAAACTAAATTCTCCATAGACCCAGAATCAACAATAACTTTGCAAATCTTACCAAGTACCTTGCAGTGAGTTCTGAATAGACTCTTCCTTTGTGGGGGCTCCTTGGGAGTTGGCATCTTCAAGAGTGTCCTATTGGACATGATGCACTCTCCTTGTTCAAGGTCTACAGGCCTGGATGCAGTAGTATGATAGGAATTCATGCTTTGACAGTCCTCATCTTGGGTGAGTTTTACTCTCCTATCTCCTCCTGGTGTACTGAGACTTGTACTAGCCTTGTTTGGGCATTTGAAAGATTGGTGACCAATCTAGTTGCAGGAGAAACATTTGCAAGTAAACATAGTGGTGTTTCTACCTCCTAACCTTCCTCTATTGTTTCCTCTACCCCCTCTGAAATTACCTATGTGATTCTTCTCTCTATCATACTCTTGGTGATTGGATTCTCCATGTGGTCTTGGAGATGATCCTCTTCCTTGAAACCTTCCTCTTCCTCTGAAACCATTTCCTCTTTCTCTACTTTTATTCTCTCCTCTCCTCTTTTGTTTTTCTTCAATCTTCATAGCCATCTGATAGCACAAGTGTACAAATTGAGGATAAAAAAAACTTAGTTCATCCTGAATATTGTACTTAAGCCCATTCATATATCTAGAAAAATTTTGTTTCTCACTTTCAAGGGTATTTGTCTTCATTGTGATATTGTGAAATTCATCAGTGTAAGATCCCACATCAAGATCTTTTTGCTTCAGATTTTGTAACTTCTTGTGCAAGGTTACTTTGTAGTCTTCAAGAACAAATTATTTCTTGATTTCCCTTAGCATCTTCTTCCATGTGGTTATGCAGTCTCTCTCTTTCTCTACCCTTTCCCTTTGTAGGAAATTCCACCAACTTAGTGTAGGTCCTTTCATTATTGACTTGGAAATTTTTGTTCTCTATGAGATAGGGATATCTTCACACTCAAAATATTTTTTCCTAAGAGAACCTTGACCAAACAAATGGATCCACAAACAAAATAGGATGATCCTCTGAGACCTATCTTGTTATTACAAACCCAAAACATTAAACAGTGGTAGTCAATTAGTGATTGGCATGGGTGCACTGCGCCAATGTTGGCCTACATGGAAAATCTTGAAATTCATAACTCTAATTTTGGTAAGGTGGCACCAACTTTTGATGGAATATCTCTAGCTAAAGATAAAGAGATTCAAAATATCATCATTTAAGGGGACTTCAAAAGTGTAATTGTGATGCTTCATGGGGAAGCATCCCCAAGCTAGCATGTAAAAGATCTCATTTCTAAATGCAGCTACATCCTATCCACCATGGAACACATCAGATTTAATCACACTCTCAAGCAAGGGAACAATTTGGATAACAAACCAGAAAACCTAGGTCCCTTCACCACTTCTCTACAAATATGGACTTCCTTGCACAATCTCTCAAGGGATGTTCATGATGCAATCCAGGATGACCAAATCACTCATCAAACCTAAAGATTATTATACTGTCATTTTATTTTTTCCTTTTCCCATTATTATTTTCAATCATTATTTCATGGGAAGTCCACATTTTTAAGGAAAGAATTTTTCCTTTCTTTTATCACCATCACTTTTCCTCATTTGTGTTCTAGCGCGTTTCACTACTTCAAGGATACTACTCATATATGTGGTCTCTATGTTTTTTATTAGAGGAAAACTAGTTTTAGAGGGACTAGAAACCTAAGTTTAAACAAAAAACACATTCATCCTATCAAAAAGATAAACCATAGCAGAACCAGACATGACCTTTATGCCAAAAAACAATAAAAAAGAGGGAAAAAACTGCTAAATAGACTATAGAACCTCAGATAAATCTTCATTTTTCTTGATGATATCAACATTAATATCCTTGATCTTCCTATAAACATTTTCCGGAGGGTTAGCATCCTTAGTTTCACTCCTCAATATCGTGGAAGGACCAGGCATGCCCGAGTGACTCTCGAAATCGATGTGCACCCCCTTCTCCTGCTCTTTATCCTTTTCCTTGTTCGTTTTCTTCATCCTTATATTCCTTGTATCATACATAATGGTTCTAGAACTAGTGGTAGGAGAGTAACCCTTCTAAAGACATTCAACAATATCAGCTTGCTCATTGATCTTATGCAATCCCTCACTTGTTTCCTGCAAAGTAGATTTACTAAAACTCACAATTTTAGTTTGTTTGTTTTCAATGCTATCATAATTATTCTCCATACTGGAAATTTTCTCCTCATAATATTTCTTGAGATAATTAATATCCTTTTCTAAATTTCAAGTGTTGGCAAGAATTTCATCCAAATTTTGAGCAGAAGGGGAACTATTCTTCAAAGTATGAATCTATGAAAAAATTGACTCCAGAAGATCCCCCTGACTCTGTAAAAAATTCTTGACCTTAGAATTAATAGAGGAACTTTCCTAGATAGAGGAGCATTTTAGATAGCGGTTTCCTTTTCCAAATCTAAAGGACTACCAACATGAAGATCGTTGTCCTACTCAATAAAACCCTTATCATCAAGAATCGCCTGAATTAACAAAGGAGAAGCTTTCTTCTGAATAGTAGAGCTAAAAACCTTTAAAGGAGATCCAAAGGGATTAGGGTCCCATTTTTTCTTGGCCCTACTGGGCTTAGTACTCGCCTTATTATTTTCCACACTAGGTTCAAAAGAATTAGGCACCAAATCTTGGGAGGGCACATAATCTAAATCATCTTCATCTGAGGACACAATTCTCTTTCTCCGAGAAGAAAAGGGCATGAAGCTAGAAGGATGCAGGGGATCCTTCCATTTTTTCTTTAATATATGATACACTCTATCCCCATCTGAATCAATGTCATCATGATCAGTACTAGTAGTATCATAATGAACCCTAATATTCTTTTTAAACTCAATCCTTGAAATAAGAGGAGGGCATTTTTTTATTTGAAGGGATTTAGCATATTCCATGAAAAGTAAAATTAGTCCCACATGAAAAATATGGGAATGGGGCTTCTTCATCTGAGCACATGGGTGGTCCCACAATAGTGTGTCCCACTTTTTAGCCAACTTTGACACTGAGATCAGCATTCTGATAAAAAAATCACTTTCAAACACCTATTGCTACAAAAATATTAGGAATTTGAAGATGATGTAAACTAGAGTCTTTTATAATTGTCTTTCTATTTTCTAAAATTTTTTTTAAAAAAAAAAATTAAAATTCATTTAAATTCATTTAAATTCATTTTTCCTTCTCCTTCAAAAAGTGGTTTGTGTGAAAAACAATGTTTTAAGGAGTGACTGCCACTTGGATCAGCATAAATTTGTTTTTTTAAATGATAACTATGTAATTATTTTGAGGTTATATTTGTAACTTCAATATCTAAAGGATGCAATTGGTTTCTTTCATTTTGGGTCAATATTTCATAGTTTATTAAGTTCTAAAGTGACAGTAACTGTAATTTAGACATAGGTTCTTTTGGATCGCTCTAACTTGATATGTATATATCAAAATTTTTTATTTTTTTTTTCATAGAAAGGTAACACAAATACTCTTTTCCTACATATTTTTCATAAAAACAAATTTGTAAGTTACTATTTTTCCTGAAGCCTCAAAGAGACAGGTTGTTGAATGACCAAACAACCTATGTTTAGTTAAAGTAAAATTTGAAAGTGACAATGAACTCAATATGTATTAAAATTATAGTCATTAGAAGGCTTTCTCTAAATATAATTATCTAACATCATGTGTTTCAAAAAATCATCTTGTTTGGTCCTTGTTCCAGGCCTTGAAATGCCATTTTTTTAGAGTTTTCTTTTTCCTCGAGGAAAAACTTCAAATTTGGGGTCTTCACTTGAAGACCCCCTTCGCACAAAGGTTTTTGGGGGGTTCGTGTGAAGGGATCTTCGCTCGAACACCCCCATGGTAAAATTCTGGTTGGAAAATCCCCACCAGAATTTTAGCCAACCTAGTTCGTCTGAACTAAGTCGGCTAGTTATGATTTTTTTTAAAAAAAATGAATGGTATAAAAGTAAAGCTTTTTGTTTTCATTTTTTACCGAATTTCAATAAGTTAATTCACATTTTCTATTATTGATCAATTTTTTCAAAAGCATTTTTTTGTAGGAGAATTGGTCTTTGTATTTTTTTCAAAGGCATAATTTTGGAGAGGAGAATTATTATCAAAGTGATTTTCTTCAGACATTTTTTTGAAGATGATAATTATTATTGTCAATCTTTTGGAAGACATTTTTTGGAGAGAAGAAATGGGGAACGAGAAGGGGAGACAAAGTAAAACTGTTAGAGAAAGGTCACCTAGTATCGAACAAACAAATAGTGAAGTTGCATTGGCATATTATCATAAAACTAAAGAAGGTATGGACCTAGACCTCTAATTTTATGTACCCAAATTTTATGGAACTATATGCTCTATTTTTCTCTAATTTGATTCATTTTTGTGCATGTAGCTCCCAAACAACATGATCAAGATGAAGGACAAGCTCAAGTAGGAGGGTCAAGTCAAGTTGAAGAATTGCACATTGAAGAAGGGTCGGGATCACTCCCTATGGAAGATCAAGAAATGGATGTTGGCGAAGGGTCAAGATCATGTGCTCCTACTGGTATGGATGAACTTATAAATCTAGCTCAAACTGTTAAGAGAAATATTAATTATAGAAACTTAGGTCATTTACTTACAATGGATGTGGAGAATTTGAGATCACTTGCTAATGTTCAACCCTTAAGTCTTTCTAAGAAGAGGTCAACAAATATGATAGCAAGAGAAATATTGGCTAAATTGATAATTTTGAAACACTTTAACAAGCCTAATTTCTTTCAGTTGTACTTATAAACAAAAAGTTGGAAGGGGCATTAAAATTATTGGGTATAGACACAACATCAAAAAAGAGAAAAGTTGTTGACATGCAAACTGATATGATTGAAAATATTAGGAAAGGTTTGAACCAGGTAGGGTAGAAATCTCTAACTAAAGATAAGACCATTACACAAAAAGTTATGTTGACATCCATTGTAGGTAACACTATGCTCCGAAAAAGACAAATATCTTCAGTTTCATCTCGGATTGGTTTTAGTAGGAAAAAAATATCATGATATGTTAATAGGAGAATACTTTTGGATGATATCACCTTGGAAGGAAATTTGGAAATCATATGTAGAGCTCCTCCTTCTGATAGGATTGATGGAGGAATAAGAATTTGGTCACATTATTTTGGAATGATAATACATGTCCTTCATAAAATAGTAGAGATGTTATTAGACATAGAATTGCAGCTAATCAATTTATGAAAATCATAAAACATTGGTTGGACACCACAACATGAAATGTATGTGTCATTTTGTAGTTCAAACCCTAATATAAAGATTGGGAAAACATTGTTTGAAAGATTGAAGCCATATTATGTCAAGATAAACGAAGTGTTTGAAACTTGTTGTTTTCGTTATCATATTGAGTTTGATCTCCACTATCAGGTTTTTTGAAAGTTTCTAGAAGACACTTATGGTTTTTAAAATGCTCCTCCTACTAGATGAAGTGTGTTCATCTCATCCATTTTATGTGACAAAAGAGATGATGTAGTTGGTCAAATAAATTGCATAAAAGGAATATGTGAAACATGTGTTGATTTGGCTCTTTTTCCTTTGAAAAATGAAAACATTGATGTAACAAAGATGGTAAATTGCAAGAGTTACAAATATGTAAAGAATGAAACAAAAATTCTGAAAGAATCCAAAAGGTTAGAATATGTTGAAGAGGAGATAAATGTTGGATTTATTAATGGACAAATTGAAAAAATTGATTCAACCCTACATTCATCATGTTTTTTTTTTGCAAAGTGGAAAGCACAACAAGTTCAAACACTGAGAGACAATTTCCCACTTGGAACTATTGTATCAGTTGTTGATTTAGCAGAAAACTATTCATTTGTTCATCAAAAGGCAATTCAATCATAATATTATTTTTTAGATAAAATTACTATTATAGTACATGTGTGTTATCGACATGCACAATTAGATTTGGATGGTATTCAGAGAACATTTGAAGCATGGTTCATTAAGAAGGAATATCATTTTTATATAAGTGATGATAAAGAGCATGACATTCATTATGTAGAACACTGCTTCAAGATGTTTTTTAAAAATTTGAAAG
The DNA here is from genome assembly GCA_018584345.1 of Thuja plicata. NCBI lineage: Eukaryota > Viridiplantae > Streptophyta > Pinopsida > Cupressales > Cupressaceae > Thuja > Thuja plicata. The sequence continues at coordinate 2,231,707 of MU225852.1, read as the reverse complement.
AAAGAAGCATAAAAACTGATAAACATTATGTTTGGTCAAATGGATGTGTTGCACAATTCAAATCATCTAGACCATTTTATGCACTATGTAGATATCATCGTAATGAAAACATAACACATGTCTAGAGTTTCTTTGAGAGTGGACATGGAAAAGGTGAACATGATGGTGCTAGAGCTTGCATCAAATTTTCTCTATGAAAGTATCAAATGAATTATAAGGGAGTTCATATTAAAAATTACATATGATGTTGTTGAATGGTGTAGGAAAAATTTCACACCAAATGAGAATGACACGTCATCAGGAATGACTCAAGTGGTACCACATAGAAAATTTTGGGAGATAAAAGGTATGCACGCATTTTTAAATTATTCATGTGTGATATATATATTTATTCAAGTGTTTAAATTTAAATATTCTTTATTAAATTTATATTTATAGAATATTATATATGCATGTGTTCAAGTGTGGATACAAAGATTATGCATGGTTGCAAGAGGATAGAAAATATGTGATCTTTGCATTCAGTTATGAGTGTGAATTGTCGTAATTGGATTTTGAACACTAGGGACTACTCATGCTTTTGGTGTCACTGCATTGCTGATAATTATGAGGAATGCATCAATCAAGAACATGGATATGTAGGTGCATGGAATATAGTGCCACTAGTTGTTACTGATACATTAGATAGAGATGAAGATGGAAACTTTGATGATGTTCTTTTGATTTCTATTGATTACGATCATATCTCAGGATTGGTCAAAATTGGTAAGTATATAATTTAATTGAGTTTCACATTATATGGAATTGAGCTACATGTTTAGATAGATAGATAGATCTATAGATTGAACTAAGTAATTTTAAGATCTCACATGTATATAAATTTATTGTGTAGGAGATGTCTTTGTAGTGATTGTTGAGAGTGGAAATGTAGAAGGAGTTAGTTACTATTTATTGCATTGTACTACAAACAGGATGAAGTTATTTGAACCTGAAGAAAGTGATGGAATGTTGTTCCACATAGGTTTGTATGCTTTACATAAATATATTGAGCTCATTTTGTAAATTTAAAATTTCAAACTTTTAACAAATTTTAAATTTTATTTGTTTAAATTAATATTGATAAAATTTGTGACCTGCAGGTTTAGTTGTTTTAGAGGGAACATATTTAAAGAAAATCAAATTAATTCAACATGGTATTTACTTTGTTGATTACTATCCAGACAATAAGGTGTTTCAATATATCCACATGTAGTAGTTTCCACCTCCCTTTGTCTCCGTATAGTTAAATCTCAACGTGGATGTCGTAAGTGGAGAGACTAGATACTGAGGATCATAAGATAATATTATATGCTCTCCATGAAAGGTCTGAACCACTTGAGTTGGTCTAAAAAGTATAATACATACCTATTTCATGTGTTAGGACCTACCTGATATCTCTGGATTAAATGGACTATACTTTTTTGATATATTTAAACATATGATGGACCTATTTGATGGTTCAATGGTTTTAATATATAGAATTATGTATGTTTTTATATATATGCTTGTATTCATATGGTTTTATATGTATTTTTTGATGGTTCAATGATTTTTATATGTATGCTTTGATGGTTCAATGATTTTTATATGTATTCTTTGATGGTTCAATGATTTTTATGATATTAATTAGATTGATTATTAGTTAAGGACCCCCTTAAGACACTAGTTTGAATACTAAAATGATGAAATTAGTTAGATTACTTATGACATGTTAGTTCTAGAATTATTGTCAATGATTTTAATATATTTATATGTTTGATTTTATGTACTTGAAATATATTACTTCATTAATAATGTGTTACTTGATTACATGTATACATAATCCCCTTAAGACATTAGTTAGATTACTAATGACACTAGTTAGATTACTTATGACATTGGTAAACACTAAACCCAGATGATATTACTTATATTACTTATATTCCATTAGTTGCATATTAACTTGTTAGTTTTTATGATATTAATTAGATCCCCTTAAGACCTCCCCTTAAGACATTAGTTAGATTACTAATGACATTAGTTAGATTACTTATGACATTAGTGTTCACACTAAATGGATAATATACATTTATATGTATGTTTTTATGTACTTGAAATATATTACTTGATTAATTTAACTAGAATCAAATCATATATGTATAACCATCCCTTTATGACCACATCATCTATTCAAATAAAATCATCTATACTTGTATACTCATCCAATAAACTATCAAATTAAATCACCTAACCAAATCAAATCATGTGTACATGTATACTCATCTAATAAACTATCAAATTAAATCAAATCAAATCATCTGTACATGTATACTCATCCAATAAACTATCAAATTAAATCATCTAATCAAATCAAATCATCTAATCAAATGAGACCATCTACGTGTATTCTAATCTAATCAAATCAAATCTTAAACACATAGACATAAACACACATGTATAAATCATCATGAACCCCATCATAAATCTATATAATTTCAAATCATAAATCATCTAGAGATTTTTCAATCATAAATGTTTAACACATAAATCATTTATGTCTAGAGGTCTAGATAGAATATAAATATATGTCTCGAATCATAAACTGAAAATATCAAACATATAATAATGAAATATATAATGAGTCTCAAATCAAAGATCTGTGCAACATGTCCTAAACTAGGAAGTCATTCAAGTGCATGCGAATAGAGTGACCCTTTGACCAAATATAATACTTAAAATATATAAATGCATGATTAAACTTACATATATTTAAAACTTACCTGACCACTAGTAGGTGTCACATTTTCTGAACTCTCTTATGAAGATTCTTCGAGTCCACACTAGAGGTAATGTGCTATGCCTGAGTTTCATGAGCATCCTCTGGTTGTGAAGCAACAACTGACCCCTGCAAATTTAGTACAATATTTTGTTATATACATGCATATTATATATTTTGTAAAGTACTTAAAATATATAAATACATGTTACAAGTGTACACATGCATGTTTAAACTTTCATTTATTTAAAACTTACCTGACCACTAGTAGGTGTCACATCTGCCGAATCTCTCATATGAAGATGCTCCAATCCCACACTAGAGATAATGTGTTCTGCTAATTGTGCTTACAAAATATTATACATAGAAAAAACATCAATACACAAATCTACAATTAATTGTTCACTAAAACTCTTGGAAAAGAGAAAATCAAACTTTATATACCTGGGTCTCAAGAGCAAGAGGATCATCGGTGTGATGCATCATCATATCATCAACAAAAGTTGCATTACCCACACCACCTCCAGTCCTGAAGGTCTCTAGTAATGAAGAGTGTAGGGGTGTGTGTAGCTGGGAGGGTAGTGATGTAGAGTCTGAACCACTAGGATGGAATAACAAATCCATAAATGATCCAACATGAGTGCCAGTGTCAACCGTACTTAACTTGTGCAACTTATCATCAAATGTATCTAGGCCCTCAGTTGTGAAGTGTACATCTCCAATCTGTATGCCTACCTCTGCAGCTATGGACTGATCTATGGGTACAGAGGGCTCTATAGAGTGATGTAAACTATTTTTTGCATGACTAGATGGTGTGTCCTAGGTTGGTGGAACTACAGGACCCTATGCAAGTCTGATGACATCTCTGACTAACTGTATCGGGATCCTCTACATGTTTGCAATATAAGAATATGATTGTAGGAGATCCTCCAAAAATCAAAGTGCCACATCCAAATTAATTTGATGTCTAGAAATTGCTTGTATCTCTCCTGGTGGAGGATATCTGCAGCTCTATATGTGTCATTACTGAAACTTGTAGCAGTACTACATGAAGCCTCAAAATATGATCTTTGTCAACTCGGTCTAGTCAAAATGTATCTTCCCAGTGTGTCAAAAGAAATGGAGTTGGTTGAAGAATAAATCTCCCCTATCATATCAACTACTCCCCTCTAGGAAGAAATGACCACTCTATCTGCAATAGCAGCCATCATTGGTGTCATTGTTGAATTCATCTTCCCAACCAACTGTCTATGAGCATGTACAACTCAATAAAACCTACAATATTGATCATGGTCTACAACTCTATCGTGCCCCTGACCATAATATCCTGGAAGATCTAAATAGTTGACCTTGAGTCCCAAACAAAACTCAATGTAAAATTGTTGAGCAAAATATAATGGAATCTGGTCGTTATTAGGATAATAACCATGTGCTGTAAGAAATTGAGGGTATATCATGCATGCAATCTGAGGAATCTCACACCGTGTAACCTAATATGCCCTTACCTTGGGCTTCCCATCATAATATAGTAAAACCTCTGGCTTGATGATTTCCTTAGGGACACTACTCTGGATGGTCTCCAAGGAAACATCACCCAAGACCTCATCTCTCAACTATCAAAACATACTATCAATAACATATGGTGTGAAGGAAGAGTGAGATCTCAATCTCGTATTCATGTCCTCCAAACTCCTCAATACAGTGATACAAATATCTTTATATATGCCAAGCTCAGATGTACAGATGGACTCTCTAATTCTATCCATCTCTAACTGAGCAGTCTAAAAAATAGTCGTAAGATTAGGAGTGTGAGGTACATCCTGAGCTGGTACATCATGATTGGCCATCTAGATGTAATATGTGATAGTTAAGTGTTAAAAATTAAGTACAATTACATGTTACAACTGTGTGTAAAATGGAAACAAATCTATGAATATATAAAATTATACTTAAATTTACAATACTATTTGAGTTCTACTTAGGTTCTTAAAGAGTTTTATGTCATGATAGGGGTCCTAAATGGTTGTAGGGTCTACTAATAGTCCTAAAGTGTCCTAGGATGTACTAATTGGTATTAATAGGTCCTATTACTCTAATTAGGTCTTAAGGGGTCATTTTAGGTCTTAAGTTGTCCTATTCTAGGTTTTAAGTGTCCTAAGGGTTCTTAAAGAGTTTTACGTCACAATAGGGGTCCTAAAGGGATCTGGGGTGTACTAATAGTCCTAAAGGGTCCTTGGATGTACTAATTGTTATTAATAGGTCCTATTAGGTCTTAAGGGTCCTAAGGGTTCTTAAAGAGTTCCAATAGGTCATGTTAGGTGTCTTAAATGGTTCTACTTAGGTTCTTAAAGATTTTTATGTCACAATAGGGGTCCTAAAGGGTCCTAGGATGTACTAATAGTCCTAAAGGGTCTTATGATGTACTAATAGTCCTAAAGGGTCCTTGGATCTACTAATTGGTATTAATAGGCCCTATTACTCTAATTAGGTCTTAAGGGGTCCTATTAGGTCTTAAGTGGTCCTATCCTAGGTCTTAAGGGTCCTAAGGGTTCTTAAAGAGTTTTATGTCACAATAGGGGTCCTAAAGGGACCTAGGGTGTACTAATAGTCCTAAAGGGTCCTTGGATGTACTAATTGGTACTAATAGGTCCTATTAGGTCTTAAGTGGTCTTATTAGATCTTAAGGGTCTTAAGGGTTGTTAAATAGTTCCAATAGGTCATCCTAGGTGTCTTAAAGGGTTCTACTTGGGTTCTTAAATATTTTTATTTCATAATAGGGGTCCTAAAGGGTCCTAGGGTGTACTAATAGTCCTAAAGGGTCCTAGGATGTCTTAATAGTCCTAAAGGGTCCTTGGATGTACTAATTGGTATTAATAGGTCCTATTACTCTAATTAGGTCTTAAGGGGTCCAATTAGGTCTTAAGTGGTCCCATTCTAGGTCTTAAGGGTCCTAAGGGTTCTTAAAAAGTTTTAAGTCATAATAGGGGTCCTAAAGCTAGGGTGTACTAATAGTCCTAAATGGTCCTTGTATGTAGTAATTGGTATAAATAGGTCCTATCAATCTAATCAGGTCTTAAGGGGTCCTATTAGGTCTTAAGTGGTCATATTCTAGGTATTAAGGGTCCTAAGGGTTCTTAAAGATTTTTATGTCACAATAGGGGTCCTAAAGGGACCTAGGGTGTACTAATAGTCCTAAAGGGTCCTTGAATGTAATTTAATTGGTATTGATAGGTCCTATTAGGTCTTAAGTGGTCTTATTGGGTATTAAGGGTCCTAAGGGTTCTTAAAGAGTTCCAATAGGTCATTCTAGGTGTCTTAAAGGGTTATACTTGGGTTCTTAAAGTGTGTTATGTCACAATAGGGGTCCTAAAGGGTACAAGGGTGTACTAATAGTCCTAAAGGGTCCTAGGATATACTAATTGGTCTTAATAGGTCATATTAGTCCTATTAGGTCTTAAGTAGTCTTATTAGGTCTTAAGGGTCCTAAGGATTCTTAAAGAGTTCTAATAGGTCATCCTAGGTGTTTTAAAAGGTCCTACTTGGGTTCTTAAAGAGTTTTATGTCACAATAGAGGTCCTAGGATGAACTAAGGACCCTCCTAGGATAATATTTTAACATCTAACTATACATGCATAATATTTATACATAACTCTAAAACATATACATAATTTATATATCTAGAGAGAGGGAGACAGAGAGAGATTCCTAATATAACTAACCAAAAAAAATTTAAAAATAACTATTTTTAATAATTTCTATAAGATCTTAATGTTTTCTAATATTTTATAACATTTCTACTAAGGTAAATTCTAATGTTTTTTAAATATTTTCTAACATTCTACTACGGTTTTCTAACATTTCTAACATACTACTACAATTTTACAACATTTTCTAACATTATACTATGCTTTTATAACATTTTCTAACATACTAAGTTGCAATTTTCTAACATTTGCTAACATATTATAACATTTCTACTACAGTTTTCTATTTTTTTCTAACATTTTCTAACACACTACTACAATTTTTTAACATTTGCTAACATATTCTAACATTTTTACTACAGTTTTATAATGTTTTCTAACATTTGCTAACATTCTGCTATGGTTTTCTAACATACTACTCCAATTTTTTAACATTTGCTAACATATTCTAAAATTTCTACTACGATTTTCTAATGTTTTTTAACATTTTCTAATATTTATTCTAACTAAAAATTATTTAAAATAAATAACTAACTAAATTAAATATAAAACATATAATTTACAATATAAAAAAATGAGAAAAATGTGTGTACCTAATAGTAATAACAATAAGAAGTCAAAAAATCTTGGGATGTGTTGATGTCGTACTGGACGTCACTAGTTCTCTCTAATCCCTGGGTCCACAAGATCTCTAATAGTGAATTATGAAAATGAAATGGGCAGCCGGAAATATATAAAAAATCAGGTCAAAATGGCTTCGCTTGAAGGGGGTGTTCGAGTGAACTACCTAACGTGGGGTAGTTCACACGAAGGGGGGTCTTTGCGTGAACACCCCCACATAAGGTAATTCATGCTAAGTCTATTAACCCCTTCGTGTGAATAGGGGTCTTCAAGAAAAGGTAGTAAAATTGAAAAATATTTGGAAAGATAGATTTCCTTCATCCCGAGAAGTGGGACACACTATTGTGAGATCACCCCATGCAAAGTGTGATTAAGGGAAGAAGCAAGATAAAAAGGAATTGAAATACACTTATCATGGTGGAAGAGGTTCAAAATAAAAAAATGATAGCTGAAAATACTTCCAAATTTTCTGTCAAGAGGCACATACCACATAATCACCATAGTAATGACCGGCCATAGATTTGGCAGAGAGAGACAATCATAACCATCATCAGTAGATTTCCTTACTTTCTCACATTCGCCTGGGAGGAAAAAATGGTACATAGCCTCAGAAGCCTATTTCTTCTCTCTATAAAATTTGGAACCCTCATTCATCATATTAGAGACATGTCCAACCAGGTCCTCATTAATCAAAAACTCCATCCCATAAGGCTGAAGAATGTCATCCTTCCAACCTTCAAAAAAATGCCTCAGTGATAAGGGCATTAGCACTATGAAGTTTCTCAATGTAGGGAGTTAAACCACCAGCAGAAACAACATTATAAACAACCTATTTTTTTGCCACATTTCATACACAATGGGATCCAACCTATTACTCTCCTCACTAATTAACATGCCAGAAAATCTTTGTAAAATCAAGAATGAAAGAAGTGTTAGTCTTTAAAGTCACTGGGGAAGGGGGTGAATCAATGCAACCACAAATCTGAAACACTTCTCAAATAGCTTCCACAATAACCAACATGCAAAATAAAATAATACATAGAAGCTTAGAAAATAAAACATTCACACAAAGAAAACTCAAGACACAAGATTTTTCCCATGGAAACCCTTGTTTGAGGGATAAAACCACATGTGGGAATGATACCCACAAATTTCACTAGTGCACCACTAAAATGTTCCATGTTAGGAGAAATTACAAACACCCTGCTAAGGGTATACCCGATTAAGAGTATATTTAGCCCAGTTAGGAGCTAATACAAGTCCTATTAAGAATACCTTGTTAAGGGATTTCAAACTCCTTCTAAGAGTCAGCTTGTTAGAGGATTTATACTTCAGATCTTGCTAGAGATCCTTCTCACCCTATTAGGAGTGACCTTGTTAAAGGATTTGACCTGCAAACCTATTAGGGCTTACCTTGAGATAGACCCAAGAATGAATGATTTGATTATGACACTTCTTATCTAACAAATTCACTTCAATTATGATCATAGATCCACCTTAAACATCAACTCTCATTTCTTCATATTTACACAATCACAATCATCTATTGCATCATCACAACTTTCTCTAAAACTTGATTTCATCCTCCTTTTGTAAAAACTCTTCCAAGTCGGCCTTTACCAAGAAAATGTTTTACCCACCGACATAAAAATCAAGTCTGATATGGTGGTACCCTAAATTTTGATCATTTAGAATTCTCAATCTATTATCAAGAAGCATGTTTCTCCATACTAAAAAATATCAAAGGAAGGAAGCTTTATGACACAAATAAATAGAACTAACTAATCGAAGCCTTCAGAAAATGCTGGAATTTAGACCTGCTACA
>MU225852.1:2160298-2218688 GCA_018584345.1 Thuja plicata | reverse complement strand
TTACTAAACATTCTTTCAATTACTTAAATTATTTCAGTTTACAGTTCATGATATATTGATTTCAGTTATATTTATTTCAAGTTCCTTGCCATACTTTGAGAGACAGAAGTTTGAGTTCCATACACAGGTTATCTGCTATAAAAATCCCATTCAGGTGAAGGTTCACCCACCTTGGTCCTACAAAGCCAGAAGCTTAGGGGAAGAGGATCATAATCGATCATTCCCATTAGTTGGCCAAAAATAATTGGATTTCCCATCATTGGATTGGCAAGTCCAAAGGAAATTCAATTCAATGTTTTTGGGCACCAACACGATCATTCCAAAATACATTGGTCAACACAATAAAATCAACACAACATTAAACAAGTCATAAATAAAACATTTAATAACACTAAATTGTCTGGTTAGCTGATCTAACCAAACTCACTTTGTCTTACTTATGTTCTTTCTGCCATTGTTGCTTCCTTCAATAAATTGCTTAATTATTCAATTTAATTGATGAAGTCGTAGATATAGCTAGAGATGCCTATGTATATTATAAATGTGTGACCACATACTTTAACTCAAAATCCAAATCCAGTTGCATGAACCTTGACTGGACACTTAGTCAAGTCTCCAATTTGATCCTTCAACACCATCGGTAAAATGGATCTCATGCCTCCAATAGGTCATGTTTCCAGAAATGAGAACACCACAATACAATCACATGATCAAAACTTAGATCATCCTCATCAAATTCCAACAATCTCCTCCTTTGGCATTGATGGAAACACTTAGAAAAAATTTATAAGTGTCTAGCTAATGCATAAATTAAAAATATATTACATTGCAAAGTAGTAAACTAATCCCTAATAGCTCAAAAGCTCCCTCCTAGGAATTACAAATGCTTGTACTACTACCCTTAATCATTAAATTTCATTTTTCATGGACTTAGCCAAATTTCAGCCTCATTTACACTACTCCCCCTTTGACAAAAATGACAAAGGTATTACAAAAAGTGTCAAAATTTTGTTTATGCAAGAGTAGCAAAACCTAGTTACATTCTAGTGAAAACATAATTGTAGTTTCCCTTCAAAATATTTAGATCATTATCCCAAGTTTTCACTAAGTTTTCCATAATGCCAATCTGTCCTCTTAGAAAAAATGCTAGTTCTTGTAAACCATAAACTGTGCACACATCTGGGAATGCTAGAGCCTGCTCATCCTCCTTTCCACCATGTTGCAAAATGTCTAACTTTGGAATCAAAAAACTTATAAAATCCATTAATTTAACTGCCCTCTTTTCTTTCTCATTCCTATTTTATTTCAAATTATGATTTATACCACTAACCTTAGCACCAAAGGTAGTAGATTGCTCATGTATAGGATCAAAATTTTCAACAAGAAATCTAAGGTCCTACAGAGCTTCACATCTATCCCTCTCTAAATATTTCAAGAATTGGGAAAATTTAGAGATAGATTTGAAAATCTTACCACCTTCATTTAATGCATCCTTTACCTGATTGACAGCTATAGTAAGTGCCTTCATATTTGAAATGATTGACTGTGCTAACCTGTTTGATCTCTTCTTCTCATATTCCTTCTCTACTTTCAAAGTTTCAGCATCCTCTAAACTCTTCATTTCCTCACCAGTAGAAGTGATGAAATAGGATAGTTTCTCTATCGGTGTAGTAGTCTCATCATACTTCACATTTCTTAGTAAATATGAAATTATATATCTAGAATTGAGAATCACATGTGCTTCTTGCTTCATCCTTTTCCTTTCTAGCCTTTGACTTGAGTACCATAGAAAAGTTTATCATCTCCTTGGGGCTCAAAGTGCTTAGGTCTATCTATCCCTTAACCGGTATATCTTCTTCATCAATTCTTATCTTGGACTGTGAGGAAGGTGTTACCTTTTCTTGATCATGTTCCTTCTATGTAGTTTCCTCCTCTTGTTCTTGCATAACATCATTTGTAACCCATTTTTCTTTTACTTATTCTTGTTGTTGATCATCTGTAGAAACTTTATCTTGTGTATCATGGGGCATAGTCTGACCGGTACCCATGTTTATTGGCTCTTCTTCCTTTTGTTCATTATGTACATCTTGTTTCTCATGTGATTCATGTTGATCTTTTATATCCATGTGCTCGTATTGTATCTCCATAGTAGGGATATCACCTGTATTGTCCATCTCATCTCAAATTTCCTCAAGTGTTATCTTCACACCATCTATAGTAAATCCCTCATCAGTTTGAGTCACCATGGGATCACTCTCTTTTTCTTTCACTAGTTCCTCTTGAACTTCCATATGAATTTCTTCACTTTTATCCTTCACTGGACCTAAATACCTTCTTAAAATCTCCTATGTTTCATCCTGCACTGATTTGGTCTCCCCAACTAACAACTTTGTAACTCTTGATCTGGTCCTAAATAAAGGTCTTACCTTTTCAATAATATATTCTATTTCTTCCTTAGATGAGTTAGGTAATAGTCTCAGTAAAACATACTTTACTAACTCTTTATCCTTTATAAGTGTTTCCTTCCATCTTGCATCAATTTTATCATATAAGACATTATGAATTTTTCCTTGTAGTTGGACTAAATCTTGACATAGCCCATGCTTCCAATTACAACATCCTCAACTTTCTTCTGATTTCCCTCATCAAGTAAGTGATAATACTTATTAACTCTAAAAAGTATCCCATATTTACTAACATTTTGAATTATGATTGCATTGACATAAGCTACCTTACTGGGTTTAGACTTAATAGTTTTAGTAGTGAGGGAACCTACCACCTTAAATTTCTTGCCTTTTAACTTGAGTTCCTTCTGCTCTTTATAAGATTTTGTCCCTTCACTGTCTTCATCAACAACTTTCTTAACCCTTTTTGCTTTTTTTTTCTTCCTTTTACCTGTCACCTTTTCTATGCTTTGTGTCATTATAGGAGGATAAGGCTTCTCCTTCTTGACTCTTGTGGCACTTCTAGATTTCCAACTGGTTGGGGTACTACAGGGGAATTAATCCCAAATTATGAATTAAATAGCCACCCATTTACATCATTATGAAAGAGCTAGCTCAAATCTATTGTGATATGACGCGTAGATTTCCAATGTAAACTATGATTGGCATTAACACCCTTGCTAGATAGGTTATCCGCAACTTGGTTCCCCTCACGGTACCCATGAGAAATATGGACATCTTGGAACCCATTAGTAAGATTCATACTATCTCTAATAATATTTTTTATATTCCAACTATGGGTGGAAACACCCTTAAGGAAATTTATAATATTTAGAGAATCACATTCAATCCAAATCTTAGCCAAACCTTTGTCTCTAGCCATTTTCAAACCTAGATAGACAACCATAGCCTCAGAAAAATGGTTTGTGGTCTCTATGTTTCTTGGCCTACCATGGTGGGTATTTAATCCAAAAAAAAAATGATAACTATGATATCTTCAAAAATAATAGGGTCCTTTGGCCTATTTTGGTTAAAGGTAATCTTTCTAGTTACATTAAGGGAATGCATGGCTTCAATTCTAATCTTTCAAAAAAAAATTGTTTGTTCTTAAGACAAGGGAAAAAAATCATCAATAGGGTGTCTTTAAATGTGTCTATGGAGTCTATTGTGTCTATTATTGAGCTGCTAGTGGTTGCTGTGACATTCAGCAAAAAACCTCAAGACCAGTACAAAGAGGATTTAAAAATTTTAATGGTTACAGATAACATCTCTTGTTTGTAGAACAATTTCAATAGGGAGGATCTCCAGGAAAATGGAAAGATGTAGCACTAGTTCTAATGAAGTATATCATGCTAGATAATAGGATCAAAAGATTACACTCTCAGTTTATTCATATAAATCATTTTAGACATGGAGTTATGTTGAATTTTTTATTTGGATTTTTTTGTCTTTATCTCAATTTGTGTCTATAACTCTGGCTAAGGACGAGCTTCTCCTCCACCAAGATATAATCTATAGGATTTATAATTTTCACTTGTCTATATCCCTTGCTAATGATCTGAACCACCCAATCCATAATTAGAATCCAAAATTGATCACATAATTGTCTAATGTCTATGATTGTAAAGTCGCCTCCACTTCTATTTTTGTCACCCCTCTCATAAGGGTCAAGCTACCTGTGTCAATCCTCAATGAATTGATAAAATGAAAAATATTGTGAAGGGTTAGACTATGGGTAGTCTTGAGCTTATTTTGAATAATTCCTCTTCTTATTGGTTGAATTGTTTCAACTATACCCCTCAGGATTCCCCACAGATGTGTACAAGTCATCTCTCAATCCTCTTGGGCTACTCTTACCTCCCCTCATCTATCCCTTGTATCTTCCACTCAAGAGCTTGGTTTAGTGGAGGTTTTTGAGAAATTTAATTACTTTTGTATAGCTAAATGAGATAATGTTTTGGCTCTTGACACAACTACACAATGCTAGGAATAAAATTAGCATACTTTAACCCTTGTCTCAGGTGGATGTTATGGTGGGTGATTGGTTTGAGGTAGTGCATGACAAGAGGGTTTGGGTTGTTGTTGATGACTTGGATACGAGACTTAATAAATGGGACATCTTACATGTTGAGATTAAAAATATTAGAGTTATGTGGGCCTTTAATGAGTAGAAGAATGAAATTTTTTTTTTGATTGTGGCTATCAAGAGCAACCAAGAGGGGATGAGAAGAAATATTGACAAAGTGGTTTCTTATAGTAGAGAAATAGAGTGCAAGATGGAAGATTCCACTCAAGTTTTCTAGTGATGAATAGGATACATGGTGAATTAAATTTAGATCAACATGTTTTAAAATGGATAAATAACTTGATCTTACAAGTGGAATTCGTGACCAATTCTCCAAGGCGACAGGAGGTCACACCAACAAGGTTATGTGGGCCAACTTAAATAAAACATACATCATAAAATGGGAATTTATCCTTGGGTTGTTTAAACATTAAAGTACACTATAAAACCCATTCTAACCATTGGTATCAAGTTTGGACAACCACCAAGGTCACTTCCTTCTTTGAGTGTTCCTAGGCCTACTAGCCCTATCCAGATGGTTTTTGGCAAATAAATTTTGAACCATTGACATTGGAAAAAAATGAAACCTGATATATGTACCTATTTTAGGATTACATGATATATCTCACAATTTACCTTTGTTACTTTTGAACAATCGGGTCAATAATTGACTAGTAACTAGATTTGAGGGTTAATAAGCCTTGGTTTTCAATCTGAGACAACAAAATAGTCATCCATAACTTTTCCAAAATAAGTAATGAAATAGTGAGGTTATAGATAAGTCTATAATAGATATTTATTCTAATTTTTATGAATATCCAATGGCTCAAAATAAATTTATGGCTTTTTTATCAACACTGGTAACCCTCTTTCCTGAACCAAATGGTTTGCAAAAAAAATGCTCTAAATTACACAAATGTTGATGAAAAAAATGAAACAAATGGAAAAATAACAATGATTTTTATCCTCTTCAAAAATAATAAATATATGAACACTCCCATGCCATACAAGGTCGTACAAATGTCTATAACAACAAATTTTCTAGAAAAAAAATATATATAAATTTGAGGAGTTTCTTTTTATTTTCTTCAATCAATTCAACAACAACCACCCAACTGACCTCGTGGTTGATTAAAAATATATTTTTAAATTTTTCTTATCCTCCCCAATGGATATAACCAATTTTCAAATTTACACTAACAAAATATCCTCTAATTACCAATGTTGCTCCAAAGTTGCATTGACAATTTCTTGTCAATGAAGATAACTTCGTCTGAAACTTGTTATGGACCCAAAATAAGACCTCCTATGACCCTAAATATTAAAAATAGGTTTAAAGAGGTAAAATATACCTTAATACATTATTAAATACCCTAGAATCCTTATTTTATGCTTTGTTACAATTTTCCCTTGCAATGACAACATTTGCCAATTTAGACTCATTGAACGTGACTACTTATTTTGTGTTTAAAACATCACACATTTGTCCATAGGACCTTATTTAAAACATTAACAAGAAAACTTAAATTTTCCTCATGGGTTAATTATCACCATAGGGTGCTCCTACACCATCCAAGAGGAGTTGGAACACCATCAAGCCAAGGGGAAAAGAATGGAGTTTGTGTTTGGTTCTATCCTAGAGTCTCTTAGTGATTTATACCCTGATTAGGGTATAGAAAAAGAGTATATTTTATCTAATAGTTGAGAGATTTAAATTAAGATTGGAATAATGTCAAGACCCCCAACTTATATTCCATCTCTTTTTGTCTACTATGGTTGGTTTTGGCTTTGGTCTACTTTTTGTTATTTTTGTTTAGTCTAGTTTTAATCCAGGTTTAGTGTTGGTCTTTTGTTGGTTTTTATCACTCCTTGTGAGACCCCTTTCTTCTAGTTGATCACTACTTTAATTTTTTGATGGGGATGAATTCCACAACCAAAAAAAATGCAACCCACTCTACCCTTAAGGGTTATGGTAATTTAGAAGTAAAAAATATTCATTAACGAGACAAGAATTTGATGCTTAGATACAAATGATCGGGTACAATTTACACAATAAAAAATAAATGTCTAACAACTCTACCGACAGAAGTGACAGGAATTCATAATGATAACTAAAACTCATAGAATGGTATGATTTTTAATAGTCTAATAAAAAATGATGGAAATAACTATAGGATGGAAACGTTTATAACATCAATAGATACAAACAAATTCTGACTACAAATGTGAAAAAAATATAGAATAAAGATAGGGAATCATTATTGTGACAAAAGATAAAAATTAATGATTCAAACAGTACATTGATTAGGGAAGGAAATTGTTCCGCGAATCAGATTTCACATTCCCAAAATCTCATTTATTTCTATAATACAAAATAGATGAACTGTGTACCAAACCAAAACTTATCCTTAAGAATTATTTTCAAGGTGATCACTCTTCTTATGATGCTCATTTTTGGAAATCAATCTCTTCTATATTACCCTATCCTTAACAAAATTGAATTCATTTCTTCTTGACTTTCATTTTATTATTTAGATGCAAACTCTTCTCTTCTCCTCCTTGATACAATTCTCAACCCATATGTTTCAATGCAGAGTTGATCTCTTTTCTCTGTCCTACTCAATCAGTCTTCCACACTCTCACATTCATCTCTTTTCTGTAGACCAAAGTTCTCTCCTTCTAAAGAGGAAAACCAAATTACCAGTAACTACTAAACTTATTTGATTAAGTACCATTAGTTTGTTTCCATGAAATGAATCACACAATACATAAATTTATCTGACAAGAAAAAAATCAAAAGAAAATAAATGAAACAATAATGAACTAAACAGAAATTAGTTGTAAAAATTATGCTCTTAGATCAAGATCCACTAGAATAAATAAATTCATGAGCTCCTTCTCATGAGATCATCCATAGAATGACCCAATTTTGAGATATCAAATTTAGATAACCAAGCAACATCTTCAAAGTTTACATCATCAATATGTAAATCCTTCTAAATATCAAAACCAACATTGGTATCCTAACCTTCTTGTAACAAGAGACTTCTCATACTTGATGCATCAACAAATTTATTTATTTTTCCACTCTTCTTAGGCAATAGAACCGTAGGAATAGCACAAGGGTTAAGACTCTCCCTTACCACACTTTACTAGAGAAACTCTTGTACTTGATTTCTTATCTCCTCATTCTCCTTAGGAATCAATATATATGAATCTTTGTTTAGAAGGCTAGCCTTTGGAATCAAATCCATCTGATAACTAATGGTCCTCATAGTAGGAACCTCATCAAACATATTTGTTGTAACATGTCCTTTATGATCCTCTAGGATTTATTCTAACTCCTTAGGCAATTCATCTAAATTTTTTCATGTAAGAACATCCTTGGGCTTGAGTACTAGGGCATTCCCACTTCTTCATCTTTCACATTGTGTAAAAACTCCTTCCCACGCACCAATATTATCTTGTTGCTATTACTATACTACTTTTTCACTCTTCTTGTTCCCGCATAGGCAACAAGGTATGTTTGATACCGTCCTTCTCAAAAGTTTAGTTGTTATCTCTTCCATTTTGTACCACCATCTAGTCAAATTACCAAGGTCTACCAAGCAATAGATGACACACATCCTTAGGTGTAACATCACATTTAACACACTATCCTTATAACTACCAATCTAACCAAGAAAATTCAACAAGATCTTGTTCATCTACCAATAATTGATGCCCCTTCTGAAACCAAGAAACTCTATAATGGGATGTTCGTGTTTAGTTTTCTTAAGGCCTAACTTATCTACCATCTTTGTAGTCATAATATTATCCATACTACCTACTTGGCCAAACAAGTGTCTTAGAAACACATAGCATTGGACTGCTATTTAAAGATTGGACACCCTAAATGGTTGCTATGTAGATTATTTAGTCTCATTTAATTATTGACTAGGGACGTAAACTTGGAATGGTGTTTGCAAAGTATATGCTTCAAACTCCCTTGATTCTCATGGCTAAACCTATGGAATTGAAATACATTATGCTTCAGGAATCTATGATATCTCAATTGAATACAATTATGCTATGAAAATAGTAATCACAAGTAGGGGTTACTCTGCTCGCCTATGTTGTAGGAACAGAGCACCAGTTCTATTACTAGTGGTTGCAGGAACAGCAGAGTTCTATCTTCTTCTTAATGAGCAAAGAAATAAATTCTAATCTAATAAAATGATTCACTCACCAAGTGGGCCCCCTTGGATGAGTGAATATAAATGCAATTATGATAAGAGACTAAAACTCAATTTCTGCACTCTATTCATTCATGGAGGAAAAATACTTGGAAAATAAACAGTGCTACAATATCAAATCCTATTCCATAAATTACATCAATTAACTCTCCCCTTCTCTCCTGTGGAACTACAGAGTTCCACTTTTTTAAGGAGGAACTACACTACAACCTAAGTCTAGGATCACTCCATTAATGAGGATCACTAATGGATACATCGTGCCCATAATAGAAATCTCAAACAGCAATAGTAGGTCTTCAAGTTCTTCCCAGAATGTAGCATGCAGTGGTTCTAGATTTGCGTGTGGTATCTTCTTAGGAACTGAACTGACTTGTTCCTCCATGAGAGTTCTGCAACATGCCCATCTTTAACCACTTTACTTAATTCATTGCTTATGCTAGCGCTTCTGAAGGTAACGGTTGTCGTTGACCCTTTCAACACCATGCTGGAATTCTTGAATGTGCCATAACTTGACTCCTACAAAATGGTTAGTATACATAACTTCCAACACATAAATATATTTTATCATTTAATACTAAGAAAGAAGTGTGAGATTTCATTCAATATTATTGCACAGCATTCGGCTACAGGAAGGAAACTACCCATAAACATAGCATAGGGAAAAGGACTATCTATTCAACATGCAATCACTTATATCCTGCAACTTCTATCCATTAGCTTTAAGAAAAATACATTATGTTTTCACCATCCATTTCACCTACTCATGTCCTTTCATATAAAAATATAAAAAACCATAAGTTTAAAGTCTTCTACTTTGAAAACAAAATGCTGAAAAAGGAAAGTAAACACATGGAAAAGATGGCCTTTTGGGAGGCTCATCATTCCCCCCAACTGCACTATTGCTGGTCCCCAGCAATCATGAAGTTTTGGATCCTAGCTCTAAGCCTCAGGTTGCTGGTGGTCTTCTCCCCTAGTTCATCCACAACATGATTAAAGTATCCATTGCTTTTTCAAAGTCTATCCCACCTCTGTCTTTCCGTAACCATATCATGCTCTTTTGCATTCTCATTAATTGCCAGCAGTGGCTGTAGGAAGATTGGAGGTTGAAACTATAAGGGCATCCAATAATATAGTTGTGTGTGGCCCAGCATTATAAACCATGGAACATGGCAAGTAGAAAGGGTTAAATTTTGTGGAGAATGGGGCTCCCTGATTTTTAAGTTATGGGCCATCCTCATCCACCACTTCCTACAAGCTGTAATTGCGGCCTCAACATCTTGTGAAGAATGTTGTTCCCAATCTGTATACCCCTATTCTCTGACTGGAAGAACCTTGAAAGACCCACTAGGATTCATTGTGATTGAAATCCAGTCAAGGAATGTCTTCCTAGAGCTTTGAACTTTAGGCCTCAGCATAAGTGGTGTGTCAACCTCACTGCTTCGATACGGGAGAGCCTAGTGCTCTCTGCTGATCTCATTTTGAATCTAGGACATAACTGCCCTCAACTGCACATCTCCTACATAGAGGAGTGAATTCCATTCTTTGTTGTCAGGCATAGCTAGATTGTGCAGATATAACTCACATAACAGATTCTTAATGGGCATAGGTGCTGACCAAAAGGCATCATAGAATTCATGAGGTTTAGTAATGGAAGGATTTAATCCCTCAACAATCCTTGTCAACTGAAAATTAACAAATTTTTCTTTAAGGAACAATACATAAACTGGGGAAGGTGACCTACACGCCATTTCTGCAGGAATCAACTCTGTGATCTGCTCAATTCTCCTCTCTAGTACTGCAATCCGATTTGTTTTCTTCTCAAGATAACAAGCCTACTCCTCAATTATCCTCTTTAATTTCTCTGTCTCTAGTTCCCATTGTGATTTTTCCCAAGTGATATTTTGGTACAAACTTAATCCTGTTGCTAACGGTGTTGATAAATCTAAGGGTGGCATGGGTCCTTGCTGAAGGAAATTAATCCACTCAAATGCAGCTTGAGGGATTCTTACTTTCTCCACTTTAGTGAAAGTAGCTCCTTTCCCCTTGTCACAAGTGACAAGGGTTTTTATTGAATCATTCACTTGGGATGATTTGGCTGCCATGGCTAATGTATCCAATCCATCTTTTCTCAACTGCTCAAACACTTCTTCTATAATGTCCTCATTCACTATAGGAAATTCATCAAAAGGAAGATTCTCTAAACCGTCATCAGAATCTTGACCAGAATTATTGCAAAATCCCTATGTTTCTATAGAATCCTTATCACTTTCCACAAGGATGAATTCAACTTGTGGATCATCTTAAACTTCCTCATCCACAACATGGGCTAGGGTATCACCATCTACTCTGTTTGAAGCATTTACCTCCGAAGAGGACTTTTCTACAGACTCAGAGGATTCAACATTTATAATTGAATCAGGGGTTTTGCTTTCTTTACTAGTACTAGAAGAAAGTCTAGGACTCTTCTGATCAGGGGTCTGAGAAGAGCTCATAGGTTCCTTGCATTTATTTTTGGTGGAGGACACCTCCCCTGTAATGGCTATAGGAGGTTCTTCTAGTGTTGCTTCCTTGGAAGAAGGCAAGGGTTCCTTAGACATCTTATTCATATTTTCATTATCAGTTGGCTACTGTTCTGGAGTCATTTTCTCTACATCTATGGTTTTATCTTTTCCTTTTATAATAGTAGACCTAGTTTCTTCAGATATTGAAGTGTCAGGAGCGGCAGCGGCTTTTCTAGTTTTTCTTTCCTTATTATCAGAAATAGGAGGTTTATCATTGCAGGCTCTTTTCCTAGATAGGGTAGGTCTAAAAGAGGATGCTTCAAGAACAGTTTCTATTTTATGGATTACTTTACGAACCCCCATTGTCATATTAACCCTACTACCTACACCTTGGCCTCTTGGACCAACCACCCTAGGTGCTAAATCTTCCATAGCCAAGAATTCCTCCCAAGTCCCAATTGACTATTTAATTAACTCCCTTTCTACAACTAACTTAATTAAACAGTGATGGGAAATAGATTGTGCTTTCCCTGACTGAACAAGAGATGCCTACTTTTTCAAAATATTAAAAAGAAAGCTAGGTAAGTCTACTGACCTATTTTCATGGTGGAGGGCGCTCAAAATTTTGAAGTGAAGTCCATGCAGGTACTTGTAACGTCCCTCACAAGTGAAGTAATATATTATAAATGTGGCCAACTACAAAAAATCCATAGGTAATGACATTCTTATAGTGCCCTACTTCTTATCAACCTCCAACTGTGGGTCACTATGCAGGGTAAATTGTGCCCTAGCTGAGCGCAAGTCAATGTCTTTTGTCCACTTTTCCCCTTCTTGTGGCAGCTTTGTAACATCTGCCATGATGTCTTCTAAAAATTCAACCCTCAAACCTTTCACTACTGCAAACCCATTATTCAAAGTATTCAAAAATTGAAAAGCAATTTCGTCATCAAAGCCATTAAGGCTTAAGCAGTAGTCTAGCCATCCTCATTTATGAAACAACTCACAGGTAGTCGGGTCCCCAAGTAACACTTGATGATCTGTTGGCTTGTGCCTCTGAAGGTCTCCACCCATTGCAAATGATGGAGAAAATAGCTTTGCAGGATATGCTCAGTTGCTACAAAAAATTTTGAAAAATGCATGGCTTTCCTTCAAACGCAAGATGTTTTTGTTTTGCTTTTCGAGAAAAATTGAAGTACAGGATAGTAATTAATTTTAAGCAAGAAAGCATTACCTCAAATGATTTTCATAAATGCATTCATGCGTGTTAAGGTTCACCACCCAAACACGTCACAAAATTGTCATTATTAAGTGATCCTCACTTTAATTTGCTTTCAAATCAACTATTAAATCATGATGGCTTAACCACTGAGTGACAGATAAGCTCCCACATAATGACGGTCACCATGAAAAGACAAGAAAGAAATAAAGTTTTTGCCTTTTTGCTTGCTAGAATCAATTTGGAATTTGGAACTATTAAAACAAGCATGAATTAAATAACTAACCCCTCCCCCCAACTAAGTATAAGGCATGGGTCCCACCAGGCTGGTGCGTGCAAGAATAGAAAAAGAAAAGTACACTTGTTTCAAAATAATAAATGAATAAAATAATTTATGTGCAAAAGTATGCATTACTAACCTCATGTGCTACAGGAAGAGTGTAATGTTAGGTGACACGCACTGATGGAGTGATGATGTGGTTTGGACATGTGGAAGAGGGAAAGGTGATGCATATTTTTATTACGAAGAAAGAAAATCACGGAAGTGAAGTATTTATTATGGAAGCTGGAATAAAGTCATAGCTTCGCAGAAATATGGGTGGAAGACCCAGATGCATCTACTACAGGAAGGACACTGTCTAATGCTGCTAAAATTGCTGCAAGAAGTCCTGACGACTTGTAGGCTTGTGATATATCTTTAAGTGATGCCCATTGACAAGGAGTTTGAATCTGACAGGATCAATTGTAGAGAGTTGAATGGCACCATTATCAAATACTAAAACTATTTCATAGGACCCCAACCAATGGGTTTGAAATTTTCCAAGAGTATGTTGATACCATGAATCATAAAGCAATGCCCAATCACCAATGGAAAACTTTTTATCTTTTATGAAGAGGTCGTGCCACTTCTTTCGTTGTTGTTGTATCAGTTCTATGTTATGAAGTGCAGATTTCTTGTATTCATCCAATCCATTGAGCTGCAGGAGCTTGTCCTCTTGTGCTTTGCTCAGGTTAATATCCAATTCCAATGTCATCCTAAGAGTCTTATGGTGAAACTTGATAGGCATGGATGCAGATTTCTCATAGACCAACTCAAAAGGAGTGAATCCAGTAGTGGTTTTCCAAGTTGTGCGGTAAGCCCATATGGCTTTAGGAAGTTGAGTAGCCCAATCATTTTTGTGAATGGTGACTATTTTTGTCAGAATGGCTCTATCTCCTGGTTTGTGATCTCAGCCTACCCATTGGCCTGAGGATGGTATGGTGAAGATTTACCATGCCTCATTGTGTACTCTTTCATTAATTCAACAATAAGGTTAGAGGTGAACTGTGCCCCTTGATCTGTTACTATTTCTTGAGGCACTCCAAACCTAGTGAAAATAAATTCATAGAAAAACTCTGCTACTTTATGGTCCCTTGCATGCCTCGTTTCTCTTGCTTCAAACTCCTGCAAGAGGAGTAACCACCTGGCTAATCTACCAGAAATGGCCAGTTTATTCATCAAGTATTTGATCACTGAGTGATCAGTATAAACAAATACTTCATAACCGGTTATGTAATGTCTGAATTTATTTAATGCATAGATTACAGCAAGGAGTTCCTTTTCAGTAACAGTATAATTTAGTTCTGCACCTTGCAAATTTTTTTTGATGTAATAAATGGCGTGCTCAACTATTCCTTCTTTTTGACCCAGCACTGCCCCAATTGCATTTTTAGGTGCGTCTTTGTGGATATGAAAGGGAAACTTCCAGTCTAGTCCTCTGAGAATAGGGGTCTTTGTCAACACATCCTTCAACTGTTGGAATGATGACTCACATTCTGTTGTCCATTCAAATTTCACTTCTTTCTTCAATAGATTATATAATGAAGCAGCAAGTTGACTAAAGTTTTGGATAAATCTCCTGTAGTAACCTGTATAACCAAGAAAAATTTGGACATCCTTCTGCTTTGCTAGGGTTGGGAGTGTGACAATTACTACAATCTTTGCAGGATCAACCTAGATACCAAAGGATGAGAGGTAGTGCCCTAAGAAAACTCCGTCCTCCATCATCATGTAACACTTCTCACTATTAAGTGAGAGATTGTTGTTCTGACATCTTTGAAGAAATTTTTCCAAATTAGCATAAGCCTCTTCGAATGTAGTTCCATATGCAGTAAAATCATCCATGTATATTTCAACACAGTCAGCAGCAATGTCAGAAAAAATGCTTATCACTGCCCTCTGGAAGTAGCAGGTGCATTACATAACCCAAATGGTAAGACAGAATAAGAAAATGTTCCCCATGGATAGGTGAACGTTGTCTTATCATGGTCTTCTAGTGATATATGGATCTAGTTGTAGCCACTGAAACCATCCAAGAATGAAAAATACTTTTTTCCAGCAAGGTTGTCAAGTACTTGGTCAATAAAGGGCAATGGAAGGTGATCTTTCTTGGTTGCCTTATTAAGCTCCCTATAGTCCACACAAACTCGCCATTTTCCATCTTTCTTGGGGACAATTACAAGAGGGGAGACCCACCGATTGTCAGAAATGGGATATATGAAGCCAGCTTGGAGAATTTTTTGCAATTCAGCCTTTACTATATCTCTTAATGTAGGGTTTATTCTTCTTTGAGGTTGCCTAATAGGTTTGGACTTTGGAATAATATAAATATTATGGTACACAGTTTTTGGTCCATCCCCTTCATGTCAGTATAGTCCCATGCAAAAGCTTGCTGATTCTTTTGCAAAAGATGCTCAAGGCTAGAATTCTAAGATTCAGTGAGATCCTTATTGACATTCAATTCCCTACTTAAGGCAATCTGCACTCTTTTAACTTTGTCCAACATAAGAGCTTCTGCAAAAGTAGGTGACTTTATTTCATGGGGTAACAAAGTATGGAGATAATCAGGTGTTGCAGGAAACTTGGATGAAGACTTCTGGGGCATTATGGTTTGTAGAGAACAGTTAGGGTCATGACATGAGGGCTCTTCAGAGCCATACTAGTTTGTAAGAATATCTACAAGTATGTCATCCTCCTCTTGTGAGACCATGAATGGATTTCTATGAATAACCATAAGTTGCTGCACTGAATTGGCTTCAAGGGGGGTGTCTCCTAGATCTGGCTAGACAACTTGGTCAAATTTAGCTTGAGGTTTGGCTAGAGAATACAGGGTTAATTTATTAGTATTAATACCATCAGATATGGTCATTTTTCCTGAGCAAAATGTAATGCAAGCATCTATTGTGGCTAACCAAGGCCTCCCTAAGATTAATGGATAACCTCCTAGTGTGGCTTTTGGAGACAGGAAGTTGTAATCTGAGGGGTATTCTAAGGAATCTAGCATGACAACAATATCATCTACCATACCATCTGGTTCAAGACAGTTGAATTATCAGCTAACTAGAGAATAGTGGGTGTTTCCCTCAACCCAATGATATTAAGCCTTAACAATACATCCATAGTGATAACATTAATAGAGGCACCTAGATCAACCAAGACATTCTGTATTTGTATAGCATTAATGTGAATGGTAACCACTAGACTTCTGGGATCAGAGTATTTAGGCATCAAATTTTTACAAAGCATGAGATCATAAAGTTGTCCAAGAACATGGACAGTATTAGGATCTTTCTTTTTCCTACCAGGGTGCTTGATATAGACTTCTTTAATTGCTTTATTATATATTGGAATTTCCTTGAGGGCATCCAATAATAGTATTTGGACAGTCATTTGCTTCAGTTGGTCAATCAGGTCATTTGCAATAGTATTCTCTTTAGGGGATACTGAAGGTTGGACCAATCTCTGTGGAAAAGGTGGTTCTTTCTCAACTAGAGTAGGTGGTGCAACAGGGGGAACAGAAATATTTTTATTGTTAGAATCTTCCTCAAAATCATAAACATCAGTTATTATGGGTGCTCTTTTTGTAGAAAATGTGGTCCCTGATCTTAGGTGGATATCATTCACTTGCAGTGAATAGGCTTGTTGCTTGTTGTTTGGATTTGGATTTGGTTGAGTAGGAAGTTGTGGTTTTTGAGGACTGTTATTGGCTAAAGGAGGCGAAATCATAATAGCTTATTGCTGAGGTGGAGGCATAATAGCTTGCTACTAAGGCTGATTGGGCCCCCACTAAGGTTGTTGTTGCCAGTTACCATATGGTTGCCATTGGTTATTCTGATGCGGTTGCTGGTATGAATTATACTGTTGTTGATATGGGTTAAACTGCTATTGGTTTGGGTTAAAATGAGGTTGAAAGTTCTGGTTATAATGTGGCTGCTAAAAATTTTGGATATTCTATGGCTGTTGGTTTGACCAATGATTATTCCAATTCTTTCCTTGAGGGACAGAATTGTGGGGGTTTTGATTCTGCCACTAATTACTATTATTATTATTATAACCAAAATGATTTAAGGGGTCTTGAGGAATACCTTTTCTTTGAGCCCATGGTCACCTTTGAGCCACGTAAAAGACCTCTCCATTCTCCTCATTTATTGCCTTGAACTCGGTGGGCATTGAAGTAGTGTCCATAGATGCAATAGTTTTGCACTTACAATTTCATTTCTTCTCCCTGCAATGGGAGCAGAATTCAGCTAGCATAGCATCCATGTCCTCTTACTTCCTTCGAGCTTGCATTATATCCAATTGAGTAGCCATGTCATTGATAATATCCTTCTTGAAGTCAGACAGGAGATTGGACAGTTCTATCTTAGACACTCCAAATACATTTGTCTTTTGAGGCAAGTCCCTTAATCCTCTTCCTTTTTTTACTGTAACCCTTGAGTAATTCATACATTATGTCTTAATCTCCACCCATTTTTCCTGGGTGATGTCGCCACCAGCCATAAGGTCCAAGGCTTCTATGCTTCCTTCATTGATACCTTTGAGGAACAGATGCTTCTGCAATTCCTCATTCAATTGGTGCTAAGCATTGCATTGCAAGTTATACATAAACCTAGAAACATAGTCTTCCAAGGTTTCATCCTCTTTCTGTGACATCTTAAATATGTCATCTCCTTTTAAATCCCATCCTCTACAGTATTCTTTGTATTTTGCAAGAAACATGTTTCTCATGGCATTCTAATTTGGTATGACATTAGCTCCGAGGCTCATAAACCACCTTAGAGTGGCCTCTTTGAGAGTTGACAGAAACAACTTCAGCTTATGGGCATCAGTTGTGTAGTCATAGCTCCTACAGAGGATATTGAACTCGAAGAGGAAGGTCTTAGGATCTTCAATGATAAGTCCGTAGAATTTTGGAAATGCATTGGCTAGAATGTTCTTCCGGTTTTGGTTACCCTTTTGAGAAGGAATTAGGATGGGGAAGGTAGGCAAAGCCATCCTTGGAGGAGGGTTTGGTTGTTGCTGTGGTGGTGGCTAGTATACAATAAGAGCTAATGGGTTTTCATGATACTCAGGCTCATCAAAAAGGACTTCTAGATGTAGCGATTCTTCAGAGGATGAGGGTGATGGAATTTCTCCTTGGGCGTCTGCAAATGGATTTTGAAATAGGTCTTCTTCTTCACTATCTACTTGGGGTTCTTTAGGCTCAGAGTTAAAAAGATCAAATGGTACGGCTTGGTATTGATGAGGAAGGAATCTTTCACGAGGATCTCTTCTTCTATGCATAAAATGCTTTGCTTAAAATTAAATCCTAGATTAAAAAAACTGGAATCATGAACACCAAAGTGGTTTGAACTAACACCATCCCTGGCAGTGGTGCCAAAAATGCTTGGCCAAACAATTGTCTTAGAATAACATAGCATTGGATTGTTATTTCAGGATTGGACACCCTAAATGGCTACTAAGTAGATTATTTAGTCTCATTTAATTATCGACCAGGGACGTAAACTTGGAATGGTATTTGCAAAGTATATGCTTCAAACTCCCTTGATTCTCATGGCTAAACCTATGGAATCAAAATATATTATACTTCAGGAATCTATGCTATCTCAATTGAATATAATTATGGTATGAAAATAGTAATCACGAGTAGGGGTTACCCTGCTTGCCTATGCTACAGGAACAGTGCACCAAATCTATTACTAGTGGCTGCAGGAATAGTAGAGTTTTATCTTCTTCTTAATGAGAAAAGAAATAACTTCTAATCTAATAAAATGATTCACTCACCAAGTGGGCCCCCTTGGATGAGTGAATAGAAATGCAATTATGATAAGAGACTGAAACTCAAATTCTGCATTCTATTCATTCATGGAGGAAAAATACTTGGAAAATAAACAGTACTACAATATCAAATTCTATTCTAGAAATTACATCAATTAACTCTCCCCTTCTCTCCTATGGAACTACATAATTCCACTTATTTAAGGAGGAACTACACTACAACCTAAATCTAGGATCACTCTATTAATGAGGATCACTAATGGATACATCGTGCCCATAACAGAAATCTCAAACAGCAATAGTAGGTCTTCAAGTTCTTCCCAGAATGTAGCATGCAGCGGTTCTAGATCTACGCGCGGTGTCTTCTTAGGAACTAAACTAACTTGTTCCTTTGCGAGAGTTCTGCAACACGCCCATCTTTAACCGCTTTACTTAATTTCTTGCTTATACTGGCGCTTCTGAAGGTAACAGCTGTCGTTGACCCTTTCAACACCATGCTAGAATTCTTGAATCTGCCATAACTTGACTCCTACAAAACGGTTAGTATACATAACTTCCGACGCATAAATATGTTTTATCATTTAATACTAAGAAAGAAGTGTGAGATTTCATTCAATATTCTTGCACAGCATTCAGCTACATGAAGGAAACTACCCATAAACATAGCATAGGGAAAAGGACTATCTATTCAACATGCAATCACTTATATCCTGCAACTTCTATCCATTAGCTTTAAGAAAAATACATTATGTTTTCACCATCCATTTCACCTACTCATGTCCTTTCATATAAAAATATAAAAAACCATAAGTTTAAAGTCTTCTGCTTTGAAAACAAAATGCTGAAAAAGGAAAGTAAACACATGGAAAAGATGGCCTTTTGGGAGGCTCATCACTACCACTATTAATAATTAATTTTTAGTTGTTGAACACTATTTGGTTTTGAGAGGGGGTGAATTAACACATATAAAAGTAAAGAAATTATATCACAATTCTTAAAACCTTGTTATTAATCCAACTAACCATCAAAAAAATTATAGTAATGAAAACACATGCACATGAAGATAAGATTTACGTAGAAAACCCAAGATGGAAAAAACATGATACAAAATATACTCATTATATGTAAATATTAAATTATAAAGATTTAGGATAGAAACCAAGGAACTCACTCTCCCTTCCAATTTATGCATAGTGCCAAGGATCTATCTAATCCTTAAGAAAAAGGTAAATATAGATCTCCATATATCTACAAAAGAAACTCACTACTTCCCAAAAATTATAGTTAAAAATTAAAATAGGATCTCATGATCTGTTGTTGTGACCTTTTTTTCTAATTCAACAATATGCACTTTAGTTTTTCCTTGTTCACACAGTCTCCCCTTCACACTTGATTCAAAAAAACTTTTCAATTACCTCACATCCTCTCTTACTCATGTCATACTTTCCCACCTAAATATATAGAGATATGTCCAATAGAAATATCAACAAGGTTAGCCACAAAAATATAAACATGGGTAATACAAAATCGACCATCTTGAGCACAAATAATCCATGTAGTCCACCCCAGGAGATAAAGAGGACCCAAATCCATCATAAAAATTCTTCATCAAATAATATAATCCATCCATACATATTAAAATTTATTCCAAAGTCAGTCCCAAAGGTAGTGTGTAAAAAGGCATTTAAAATAGGTTACCATTCATCCCAAAAATACTCTTTGAAGCTTAAAGTATAATCCAAAGCATGGAATGAAACAATATAATCATCTTAAGTCTCTTAAATCTTCATTTAACATGTATCTGGACCAATAATACTCAAATTAATTCATTGCAAATAGTTGATTCAGCCATGAGCCAATACAGACAGTAAAATAGTGCTTGTGAAAATAAAACTTTACATGCAGAGAAAATCTTCAGAAGATATCTAAACTAAAATATTGCACAAACCATCTGAAAATGTCCTCCAAACTACATACCATAAAATCCAATTGCAGAGAAATGCAAGCCATTCTCTGAGCCTATCCAATCCTTCATGGCAGCTAGCCTTACTGTCAACCAGACAATATATTGTATCTTTGTCAAATAGTTAGTTGGGGCCCTAAAAAATATGATAGTGCAATATTCAGAGTATCCAGTGGGTGACCCCACAATAGTGGGTTATAATTTTTCAAACATCTTGATTTTTGTTGTAATCACACATTTTTAAGAAAATATAATGATTTAATCCTTGAGAGGTCTCATTTGAAGGAATTAATTAAAAATGGTTAGATAAAAGTCTCTTAAATCAAAATCGCAATTATATAGCCTCTCTACTCCTCAGTCACACTTGCAATGGAATCCCCTTTTCACTTATCAAAATGCAGACAAAAAATCACTTTGACATTAGGTTTTTAGGGGATGAAATGAATTCATTTGACAATCCCAAATGTAGGATGGTACTACTCAAAGAAAGCTTTCCAATAATTATGATTTTAATATATATTGAGTTTATTATGGCTTTGTATTTTTAGTTTTACTAAACATTTCAAAGCGTCCTCAAAAATAACTTGTTAATTCCATATGTCTCATATAGTGCTCAAACCCCTTAACTCTTTGGCCCCTAATTCTTGCACATTAAAATTCCACCAACCAAAAAAAATTGAATACAAACATTATCCAGGTTGATTAGATAAGGATATAATATATAATACCATGATTGGAGTTAGTTCCTCACATTTTAGCTCATAAAACTTATCACATATATTCCTACTCCATTAGATCATGCAGAACACATAACTCATAAGCAACACAGATGTATACTTACTGATTGAAATATAACAAAGGAAAAAAAAACCCCAAAATAACCTAAATCATCTCCTCAATATTCATCAATTCATCAATAAACCCCAAAACACATCAATTCAGTGGACACGATATAACCAAAAACAAGTGTATGAGAAAAAATATATTTGTATATATATAGATATACCTATGGGTTTGTGTGTGTGTGTGTGTGTGTGTGTGTGTGTGTGTGTGTGTGTGTGTGTGTGTGTGTGTGTGTGTGTGTGTGTGTGTGTGTGTGTGTGTGTGTGTGTGTGTGTGTGTGTGTGTGTGTGTGTGTGTGTGTGTGTGTGTGTGTGTGTGTGTGTGTTTCAACTGAATCATGCATCAAAACCAGTATCCACTAAAAAAATTTCAATTTAAAAGAAACATTTTACCCAAAAATGAGAGAGCATTAGTTATCAACGAAAACCTGGAAGAGATCATCGCAACAAATAAGGCTTAGCATATCAGAATTCTCATGTAAGAACTATAACCTAGACGAACCTAAAAAATAAGTTAGAAATTACCTATACTTAAGTACAAATAAATCAGAGAGATCCTTAACAAACATGATATGATATGTTAAAACCTTAGAACTTAATAAAACCATGTAGGACATTTTCTCAAACAATAACTCAGTGCTAAAATGTACTAGTTAAATATGTGACTGAAACTGTAAACTATATAACCATCAGTAAATTTTAAAAAAAAAAACCTGGTATAAGAATAGGGATGGAAAAAAATTTAGTGATACCAACCATGAACAGAGCAATAAAGAGCATCTAAACAGATAACTAAGGTAAGCTACGGATAAATCATTAGTATTTCATCATCCATATAGACAAACAGGAATCAGAGTCAATGCATCATTGAAGGGAGTCCAGTGTCAAACACTAAAATGAAATAAAACCATATATATATATATATATATATATATATATATATATTCCTCTGTGTGTGTGTGTGTGTGTGTGTGTGTGTGTGTGTGTGTGTGAAAAAATAATGAGAAGCAACATCTGCAAAACATTTCAAGGAGACAAATAATCAAATTTTAGGAAGGCACCCAAATAATATTCACTATGTTATTTTTAATATATAGACAAGTTAACTATATACAAACTATCACAAAAAGTATCATTAACATTTTCCATAATAAAATACCTAGCCAAATGTATAACAAGAGTCTAGAAATAGGTACAACAACATAGCATCGATATTATTCATTATTAGAGTATAAAGCTTTAAACCAAAAAATTGGAGTCTAAGTTATCTGGGAGGCCTTAGGAGTATCAAAATGGCCAAACCCAAAGGTAGGTAAATTAATCAAAAATCTTGATCCTTTTTCCCTTCCTATCATTTCTACCATCATCATTGTTGGTCCTGGAGTATCCATTTGCATTTTAAGTCGAGTCATACCGATCGCGTTTTCCCTTCTTCTTAGCTTGGCCACTCGATTCCTCATTAGTCTCATCATTTTCCACATCGTCATTTAGGAATGAAGTGTTAGGGATGTCAACAACCTCATTAAACCAATTTATACATTCCTCAATCTGATATTGAGAAAATCAGTCGGGTTTTTCGGGCCTCCTGACAGGAAATAACCAAAGGAGGAAATTTAGGTTACAGGTAATTTTAGGTTTCCTCATCTCAAACCTATCCCAATCTACAATATTCAGTATTGGGTATTTAGAAAATGACTTATTTCTCCACATAAGTCTCTCATGGTTCCTAGGTTTGGGGATGGTGTGGTCTTCCTAGATATTAACTAAAACTTTGTTAATGTCTACCAGAACATCCCCAATGAAAATTATTTTACATATTTTTTCACAATATCCCTATCATTATTGAAAAATATAGCTACCGTAGATAACATTGATGCAATGTTTGAATTAGCTCTAGTGTGATCTTGATTAAAGATGTATTCATCACCAAAGATTCTCACAATAGCTCTAATAACCAAGTCATGAGATAATTTCACAATACCTTGCAGTCGGTCCTCATTCATAGCCCCAGTGAGTGTAATTTGCCTCTTTTTTTAGGAGAATCTCATCGGGGTATGTTCGCAATATGAGAAACTAAAGGTAGGATGGATTAATAAAGGGAGAGGATGAAGCTATAGATAATTCTGAAGGAAGAGATCATAATTTCAAGTAGTTGTTGGAATAATGGAATGGTGTGTACTGAGAGGGGATGGGTGAATTAGTACCCTTAAAACTTTTTATCAATTAACTTTTAATCCTTTATTAATCTATTCCTTGCATTACCGACCATTGATGCTTTCCTATCTTATGCATGTAATATCGAAACATAAACTTTAATTGCATGTAAACATTCATAGAAACATTCATGAAATATAAGTACACATGACACAAGAATTGGTAATGCAAAAAACCCATGTTAGAAGGTGTTATGCTCTGCATCCCCATCCCTACATTTTGTGTGCAAAATGTTGGGTCCCCCTTTTTGCTTTCTACTTTGGGCTCTTGCCCTTCTCTCTTCCTTTGTTTCTTTATTTTCCTTCTACGGATTTTCTTTCCCACAGTGTTGGTTTTGCTTTTGTTTTTGTCCCTCGTGTCTCCGGGACCCAGTCCCAGAGTTTGTCGTTCTTTGTCCAGGAGCCAGATTCCGGACTCCAGGATTCTTTGCCATGATGTCTTCTTTTCATAAGAAGGTATGGTCGCACAGAATCCCTGGGCCCAGAGTCTGGAGGTTGGCTTGTTCTAGAGTTTGCGAAAGAAAAGGTAACTTTCTTTTACCCCGGCTGTAAATAGAAATCACCTGTCATTTTCACAACTATCGCGATTAAAACACTTAAGCAATTTGAGCAAATTTCAGAGCGATATCACAGCGATTTGAGTAGAGTCTAGTGCGAGCTATTTCTGAGTCATTCTGAATAATTGTGAGTGGTTTTTGGTGTTGAGTGGTGATCTTTTGAAGGTAGAAGTTGCTGCAGAGCATTCACGACCACCTTGCCTTCCTTCCTTTCTCTAGTTTTCAGGTTGGTTGTCTGGTTTTCCTCCTACATCTTCTTATCTTTTTCGTTGTGTTCTGTTGGCTTTTGCTGGCATTTTCCATCTTGTTTCTTCGCTTTGTTTTTGTCTTTTTTCTAGTTTGCTGCCCGTTGGTGGGTCGGCTCTGCCAGAAGGTTGTCCGCCCTCTATGTAGATGTAATATACTCTATAGATAGTGCATATGCTTGTAAATTTTTTGTGCATTTTTATTTAGGAAGTGGCTCTGCATTTTGTGTATATATGTACATTTACTGTATATTGATGTATATCCTTCCCATTTTGATGTATATACCTTTTAGCCCCAGTGTATATATGTTGTATATGTTGTATATGTTGTGCATATCTACCCAGTTTCGTAGCTAGCTCATCGTGCTTCCTCTGTTCTCATTTACAAATTTGTGAGCTCGTTCGAGGCAGGCTACCACCTGGTTGAAACTCGGCTCTCAGCTGGTTTCAAAGGTAGTTTTCTCTCTCCTCATAAACCATCCTTAATGACTATCCCATTTATGTCCCACGTATGCATTCAAAACTTTCCAAGTGGCCTCCACTTTTTGTGCGTTCAGACAGTTGGCTCCACCATCGTCGCCATAACTTCCATTTATTGCATAGCCATGTGACATCCACGTGGGTCTGACAGCTCACTTTTCGTGCACAACTTCTAACGGTTAGTTTTCTAGACTCTAGGTCTCTTTCCCTCACCCAACCCATGTCTTACTTTTGCTAAGTATGGTGACACCCCCGGGCCCGAATATTGGTTAAATTTCCAAGTTTCCAAAACATATATACTTTCCAGGATTTTTGAACTAAACTAACTTTTCAGGGAAAACAAGTGTTGTGGTGGTAAGATCTCTGGATCCTAGAGTATTATTTATATATACATTCTGATAGTTGCCTTGCCTTGCAGGTTTCTAGAGCAATATACTTCCATCATGTCTGAGGCTTCCGCATCTTCACCACCCAAAAGTCTGGACCTTCCTTTCGCGGCGGTCACCAGGGTAGCCGTAAAATCCAAAATGGAGAGGGCCTTGGAAAAATTGCCCCTCAGTATGAAATATATGAAAGATAATTTCATTATGGGATCAAAGATTGATTCCAAAGTATAGTTTATTATCGACACCAGTGTCAGGATGTGGGCCGAAATGCAGGCCTTGGTGAAAATAATGTACATTCAACGGCAATCCGGGGATCCACTAGTGATCAACGGTGGGGCTTCCGGGATCCTCAAGGCTGCCTATTTTCTATGCTTGGTGAATTCTCTAGAGTTAATCCTCACACTTGTAGCACACTACAACTCTTCCATCTGGGCTCTCATGCTTGCAGCCCTGGAACCCACTTGGTATCCTACCCCTATGGTGTCTCTCGACGCTGCTACTTTCCAGATGGGCTTAGGGATCCCTCAATTCGACAAACCAGCTGTGGTTACTAGAGTAGATGCCTTAGCATAGTTCAAACAGTTGGAGGAAGTAGCCTGGATATACATGAATAACCACTAGCTCAAGACCTCGAAGAGGGATCCCAAGAGAATGAAGCTAGAACTCCCCCGATCTGAATTTAAAGAAAGTATCCAGATGGGGATAATATCACTATACTGGGTCTTCGGGAAACCCCATGCCCAAGAATTCTCAGCATGGATGTACTATTTTCTGCTTGGCATCTCCACCAAGGGAGAGTATTTTGATTGGGCCGCCATCATCTCCAACCATGTAGATTCTCAATTTCTACAGGTGGTTCAAAAGCAGAAGTTTCATATGAATTCTTATGTTCTCTGGGCCCTGGCGCAACAATGGCCCGCCACTAATAGATTACTTACATTGGGCGTACTCAGGATTGGCCCGGGTCAAAAGGCCCCCTGGAATTATTTTCCACAGATTCAATGGGAGGCCATTTTCCCCAGTTTTTGTCGGGTAAACGATGCCTTTATCTACTACAACCTGCTCACACCTACCCGGGATGTAGGATACCACCTCTCTACAGAGGCGATGAATCTGGTCAGAAGTTACGGCCATTATTATATACAGTTCTAGCAACATACATACATAAGGGTAACTAGCTTCTCCAGAAAACCTTACTTGTTACCCAAGCATTGTGGGAACAAGATAATTCTTTTAGAATATTGCAAAAAAATAATAGAGCTACATGCCTTCTACACCTTGAAGAAGGTGACAAACATCCCATTCCCAATTACTTGTGGGAATTACTCGTACAGTCTAGCCGCGGCTAAGCAAGTAGACAACGAGCTCAAAAGCTACAACTTAGCAAAATTCTACTTGGCGCGGAAGAATTTTGATCCACATAGAAAAATTACACCGGCACTTCCCTGGGCATCAGAGCCCCACCAATACCACATGGAAGACTTCTGGGAATATTGCTAGGATGACATGGAAGTCCAGTGCCGGCATTACATCCAGATGACCATGGGAATGATGGAAAGGTTAAAGCTCTGGAGATTTCCAGATGACTTCTCAGACTCCGGATCCACAATAGATCCCTAGTACAAAGAAAAGGGGATTGATAAGTTGGCCCTCCCACCAGTGGACTGGAATGCCCAGGAGGGGCCCACCATTGAAGAGTTCACTTGCAACATGGTCGAACACAGCCATGCCTACTTTAAGAAGGTGTGCCCTGGGAGTGTCCATAGGGCTACCCAGCCGGTGCCAAAGTCGACCTCGGGAGCTGAAACTTCTTTGCAGAGAGAAGATAGGGGAAAAGGAATAATGGAAACCCTAGCTCCATAAGAGACCCCCATTAACGAGCAACTGAAACAATCACTGGTAGATTCCTAGCAAATGAAAGATAAATTAATCATGCAGTTGGCAACCCCGGTGCTTATGACCGGACCCATCCATCTGCCTTCTTCCCCTTCATTAGCAGTGCTTATGGTCAAAGCAACCAGAGTTGATCTGGAAGATGAGTAGGTCCTAAGGGAAGTGGGGCCACCTTTGGTCACCAGGAGGAAGAAGAGGCTTAATCCAAATCCTAAAAAGGAGCCAGAGCTGGGGATGCCTCAGATCCCGCATGTTGAAATCCTTTCTTCCAACTCCCTAGAGCCGAAGAGGGAAGAGAGCCTACTCATGTCCTAGCCAATCCTCCCCCACAGGATGAATTTGATGATGTTTTTACAATCGACGAGTTTAGAAATTTATAGGGGGACATTGAGCAGCTAGGGGCCGAAATCCCAGAGCAAGAAGAAGCTCCAAAATAGGAACCTACATAGGAGCAAGAGGAGCAGGTAGAAGAAGAGAAAGAGATAGAACAAGAGATTGCCTCTAAAGTCCTATAGATATAGGACACGAGAGTGGACCAACAAAAGCAAAGTGAACAAATGGCACCAGCTGGGGGAACCAGACCTTAAGGAACAACCGTAGCCCCAGCCACTGTGTTTCAAGTGCCACTCCTAGAGGTGACATTTGGGGAGGTAATCACTGCAGCCCAAACACTGAATCTTGGCCTGTTACCTCCCCCATTACTAGAAGATGTACCAATGGAAGAGGACATCCCAGCAACAAAGGCTAAGGAAGAGCAGGAACAAGAAGAGGAAAACCCTAGGGCAACCAATGAGGACCCAAATGTTGCTGAAGTCATAGACTGGGCACAAGATATAGATACCACCGATGAAAATATTGCCGATGAGAAAGAAGATATAGGAAAGGAGCCAAGAGAGGCTCATAATACTGAAGAAGCATAGCAAGATGTTGGGGAGAAGTCACAGGAACACATTCTGGCTACCAAGCCACCCCTGCCGCCCCCATGGTTGATAGAAACCTCAAAGAGGAAGGCCCCCCCATCAACACCCAGAGCCCACCTTTCCTTGGCAGAAATGATGGCTTAGGCACAAAACCTGCCAAAGGCCAAGAAAGCCCGGATAGTCCACACCCTTCGAACAAAGCTAGGCGGAGAAATAGTCGCAGTGATAGCGACACCTTCCCTAGACGTAGATGAAGCGATGGCAGAGGCTGGAGATTATAACATCATGGAGATATCGCTAGGGAAGAGAGGAAAATAGGGTGAGGTAGACATGTTAAAAGAGGCAGCCAAGGCAGCAAAGGCTCGCTATGAAAAGGAGGCTCAAAAGCTCAAAGCAGAAAAGGAGAAAAATGCAAACCTCATGGGGTTGCTAACTGAGCTAGCCTAGCCTATCAATGCTATTCCTTTGGAGGCCTTTACATCTGATGCGCCACTACCACAAAGTGGCATAGACTCACTACAGGTGATGAAAAAGAAGGCCCAAGCAGTGGATGAATGGGTTACCCTACAAGTGGGAAATGTCCAGCGTTTCCTGGTATCCACCCTCTCGAATCTATATGTGGCCCGTCACATTTTACATTAGGTTGAGACCATCATCAACATATGGGAGGGGGATATCAAAAATTATGAGGCATGGAAAGTTGAGTTAGAAGAACTCATCAGCCTCAGGGAGGAGATTGTCTCCGAATCTGGGATTTTTGGAGAAGAGTCATTTGATTTTGTGAAGACCCAACACTCCAAACTTGACCTCACATTGGAGGTAATCAAGCAACTGGTGGGGACTCTGTGAGAGAAGATCAATACAGTACAATATTCTTTTAATCTATACAAGTCTTTTGTTACGAAGGTCTCCGGAGCTGATCCATTCAGCACTGACACATGCACACTGGAGGAGTATGTCTTGGGGAAGTTTGATGAGCTAATGGAGTCGAGGTATCAATCCCCAGAGGGAGTAGACAGCTCCCAAATGATGAGAATAACTTGTATGGTACTCAGTGGCCACGATGCGGCAAAGATGGATGATGAGTTTAAGGGAAATGTTCCAGACCTGGGGGAACAGATTGAGGTGGCCAAGTATCAGAGGGCCAAACTTAAAGACATCGATGAAGATGGAATCTCCCATCTCCTCCAAGTCTTCAATGATAATAAGAAAAAATAAAGTTTCTTTGGAGGCTAGAGAAAACCCAAGTATTTTGTATTCTTTATTCTTTTGGAACGTAAGTTCCTGGATCCTGGAGTCCCAGATCCTATATTTTTGTATTCTTTCAGTGACCCGTGTCCCAGTCCCCAAGGCTGACCGGTCACTTTCAAATCAGTTAATAAAGGTTGTCAGAAAGTAGTTAGCTACATCAAGGCATGTTAGATCAGCAAGAGGTTTTCTGACAGTCAATCTTCTCGAGGTGCTGCTTCAGATGTACACCTGGCACATTAGAGACAGGGCACCACTTTTCTCATTTATGAGGCCTGTAGCCTTGATCCCCTGTGGATCAGTTTTCTTCTTTCTTCTTCCTGGCCCTCTTCTCAAGGCCAATCCTTCTACTTCACTTCTTAATCTTTTCTTCTAACATGACAGGCCTATTCTGTCTCTAGGTCTTTTGTAGAGTGGCACAGGTAGTACCGGCCACCGAATAATATATTTTATTGTACAAATATAACATAAGTTAGGGTTAGGGTTAGATGTAAATATGTATAAATAGTAAGTCTGACCCCATTCCAAGGTTCGGTGAAATTGATGATTTTGCAGTCCATAGTAATAGAAAAGTAGTATTTTCATTTCTCAGTTGCAGAGCTCAATGCTCCTTAGTCTTTAAAGCTTTCAGTAGTTAGATGTTCCCTTGGAGCCACCATTGTACCATGCACCAATGTTTGCTGGAAGAAATGTTAATGAAGAAGGGAGAGTTCTTGCAATGATGTTGTTGGCATTCTGTCTTCTAGATTGACAGTATTTTATGCTTTGTGTTCTTCATGTCCTTTTCTCTAACACTTAAAGTAGATTAACGACCTCCTTTCCCTTGTTACTGATGAAATATGAATTGATGGTTGTATGTTTCTTCGGTATTTAGTATAGTGTGTTAGAGTATTGTTGATGTTTTGAATGTTCAGCATAACTATAGATAGATGAAATATTTCTAACCCTGCAGGATCTTTTTCAGTTTTATTTGTTAAGTGTAAGAATGCTTAGAGAAACCTCACCTTCTTGAATCCCCGAAGAGAATGAGTTGAAGATAACTAGCTATCCCCCTCAAAAATAGTCACATCTCCCAACTAAACCTCGCACCATCAAGACCTAACCCTCAGGTGCTTGGAGGCCCAGGGAATCTCATTTCCCCAGACAACCTTTACAGGCAAAGTTGGCCGGTACCCCAGTACCCGGTGACAACTTACATCTGTTGGCAGACCCAATCACAAGAGTCCCGTCAATAGAAACTGGTGCTAGAAGGAGGGGATGAACTCGTCCCCCTCTCGAGATTCTGATTTTACACCTCCCGAGGGTTCCCCAAGCCATAGTTTTAAGAGTCAAGCCTTCAGCAGGATTGGGTCTTTCTCCCTAGCAAAATTTGAAAGAATCCTTAGGTCAGCCCCAAATCCTAGAAGGTTTGTAAAACTTGAGACTAGTCCCGCTCAAAAGAAACGGACCCTGAAAACCACACCAGCCACTATTGTCTGGGGGTCTAGTATACCTCAGAAGATCCAAACTCCTCAGACAATCTTGAGAACCAGTGCTCAGCCTGCTCAAAATCTAGTTCCCCAAATGGCTGCATACTTTGGTAACACCAGGTCCCCTATGGGAACTTTTCCAGGTGCAGCCAATGATTTACCCTTGCACCTAGAGAAGATTTTCCCATGATATGAGCACTTAGGCTCACGAACCACAGAAGAACACTTACA
Source organism: Thuja plicata (assembly GCA_018584345.1). Lineage (NCBI taxonomy): Eukaryota > Viridiplantae > Streptophyta > Pinopsida > Cupressales > Cupressaceae > Thuja > Thuja plicata. The sequence goes on along the minus strand of MU225852.1, from coordinate 2,187,683 downwards.
GGCATACAAAGATGCCATGAACCGACATCGGATCCAACATGAAGATGTTGTGACCTAAATGTTTCCCCTGTCCCTGGAATAGGACTAACTGAACTGGTACCTCAACCTTCCCGCCAACTCCATCAATAGTTGGCAGGACATGGAGGATGCCTTTTTGGCTGCCTTCCACATGCACGTGAACCCAGCTTGGTCCCACAGCTAGTTCATTTCCATCAAAAAGGAACCCAATGAACCCCTTATAGCATTCAATCATCGGTTACAGTGCACCTTGAAGCAGTGCACGAGCCCTTTCATTACATCCCTGGAAGTAACCATATAGACCTATCTTAATGCGATGGACCCCTTCGTTGCCACTCTTCTCTAGAGAACAACTGTTGCAGGTGACCGGGATACTTTGGTGAAGGTTTACAACCTAGCCTTAGAATTATCTCATGGCCTCACCAAATCTCTAGGCGGGATTGGGCAGAGCACGCCCTTCAACATGATCCCCGACGGAACTGCATACACTGGGGGATATAACCCCAATCTGGCAATGGGTGCCCCCACGATGGCAATGAATCCCCTACCCCCGCCGATAGACCAGCAGGCCTGATACATTTACCCATCACAGACCCAAGTAATACCAGGTCTGGAAGCATTCCCTTGGAACCAGCCACAGTAGGCACAACAACCTCAGACACAACCATCTGGAGTGCCCTTCTTTCATTCATCTGCAACTAGAGGATTGCCGCCCTCGACTCTGGCGAATACTGCTGCCTTCCCAGGAAACCAACAACAAAACCATCACACTGTGACGCAAACACTCAGTTGACTGCCGAGGTTGAATCCCTCTGGTGAATGTTTTCCACCCTAACTGTGGACATAGGTTAGCTGAAGGTGGGGTCTTACACACCCCAGAATTATAATTCCCAAAGAGGGAATATTTTCTCTGGCCAATGAAACAACAATGCCAAAGGAAGAAACTTCAACAATGGGCCTCAGCCCAACCAACAGCAATGGAACAACAACATGAATACCAGAGGTCTGCCTCTGAACCAAAATGCCAACCAAAGTGGTGTTGGACCCTCACATTTCACACCAGTCATAGACTTCCAGCCCATGACTAATTGGTGTAGATTGCACAACACAGGCTCCCATAATGAGGTAAACTATTCCACGCTGGAGAAAGTCATCATGATTTCCTAGTTGGACAGGCAACAAACATTTGATCATACTCCCCCAGAGCCTACTGTGCAAGAGTCAACTCATAGTGCATTCACCTATGAGCCATCTTCTTCGGATCCTCTGGAGAAGATGAAGAAGAATCTGAATTGCAGGGATTCTTTGATGAATCAATTACGGGCTCCTTACAATACTCGGAGCCAGGCTGGTAAAGGACCAGTTTACATGCCAACACCTCCTGCCAAGGACACCCCTCCCTAGGATAATACAACTGATCGGCCCATCCCTCTAAAAGGTTCTAGCTCTAACCAAGCAAAGGACCTAGCCAAGGGAAGCCACCAATTCCTGGGAGGAAGATTTGACATTACAAAGGCATTAGAAAAAACTACCACCTCCATGACCTTGATGGAGGTTTTGCTAAACTATCCCAAGTAGAATAAGTATCTTCTAAGGCTCTTGGGAAACCTAGAGGTTGTCAGTCACCCACCCAAGACTGTCTCTTTTGAGGACGCCAATGCAGCTATCTTCTGGGGAAACAATGAAGATCCTCCCTTCCTACTAGGCCTAAATATCCAAGGCAAAAACATACACAACTGCCTAGTAGACTCTAGAGCTTTGGGAAATATCATGCCCCTGTCCATATGCCAAAAGCTTGGATTTCAACCCACCCCATCTAATGGCGCAGTGATTCAATTGGATAAAACTGCTATGAAAATGGTGGGAGAATTGAAGAATGTCCGGATACAGCTTATCCAGGACCCCAGAATAGTCAGCATAATTGACATCCAAGTGGTGGACATCCCAGAGACTTATGGGATCTTATTAAGTCATAATTGGTCCAAGTCCTTACATGGATATTTTTTGACTGACTTCTCCCACTTATGGCTCCCCTGGGAAGTAGAATCAAACAAAATCTATGTTGAGAGTGAGCCCCGGATGAAGTAGGCCCTTACCAAAGTCAGAAGGGTTAGTGAGGTCTTCTTCTCTGAGACTTCCCTGGGGGTGTACCAACCCTTTGAAATCTTAATGTTTGATTTCACCCCTGGGGAGGATCCCATAGTCTTGCAGAGAACCCAGGACCTGGAAGAAAAGTTGAGGGTTGAGGTTAACTCTCAGGGTGTCGTAGCGACCCCCGCTACAGTCTTGTCTGGCACTTGGTGCTAAGAACACTATCAAAAACATTCAGAGCTAGAGTGTGAGCCTTTCCTTTCCATCTCTACCTGGCACATCGATGCCTTCTGGAACAAAGAACATATAGTTGATTCCCCGGAACCCAGTATTCCTACTGGAAGCACTTCTTCAGTGTAATCTATCCAGAGATCTCAATTCCAAACCCCTCCAAGAGCAAACCTCACCCATGCACCAACAGTGCAGGAGGAAGCTCCTCCCAAGTCTCCCAAAGGAAATCCAAAGACTGCTCCATCTCCCCATCTCCAGACTATGAATGGCAATCTATGGACCCTTAAGTTCGACAGGTCCCGATCCAAACAAGGTTGTGGGGCTGGAGTAGAATTAATCAACCTATGAGGGAAATCCTTTCTCACATCCTACCGGTTGCAGTTCAACTACACAAACAATGTTACAGAGTATGAGGCTTTGATCCTAGGACTCCTATTTTCATTAAGGAAAGGGATCACCTACCTCTGGGATCTAGGTGATTTGGAGTTGATTTTCAAACAGGTCCGGAGTCAATATACATGCCACGATAAAAGACTGGCCGCATACCGCAATCGGGCTTGGAGCCTTATTGAATATTTTGATGTCTTCGGCATTTATCTTATTCCTCAGTGATGGAACTATGTCCCAGATGCCCTTTCTATTTCTTCCAGCACACTTGAGCCCATGGCCAGCTCACGACTCCAGAGATTCTCCATTGAGATGATCCCCACCCCGTCCATTCCAGATAATGTCACCCACTTTCAGGTTTTTGAGGACGATCAACATATCTTGGCCTTCATGGCCAACATTGGTGTCTTTGAGGACCAGATAGTGGAGGAACAAGACCATGATGATATTGGGAAGGGTGACGAAGATGATGGGATCATAGACCTACCCACTAACACCATCCCGAAGGGGATGGTCACGCTTGAACATATCTTTGACTCGGACCCTCGGGGCTAGGAAAAGATGTCATCCTCCTCTGAGGGAGGAAAATTTGAGAAAGTAAACATCAGCCAGCCTGGTGAAGAAAAGATGATATGCATTGGAACCTCCTGCTCCCCTGAGGAGAAGGAGAAGATTCTCACAGTTCTCTGAGAATACATAGACACGATTGCATGGGGATATGAGGATTTGAAAACTTACGACACATCCATTATGACTCATACCATCCCCCTGAAACCTGATGCTAAGCCTTTTTGGTAGAAGCAACGACTAGTCAACCCACTGATCGAGCCTCTAATTCCTCGGGAGGTGGATAAATTGTTGTCAGCCTAGATAATCTTTCTAATCTGGCACACTACGTGGGTTGCCAACTTGGTCCCTGTTAGGAAGAAGAGCGGTGAAATTTGCCTTTGCGTAGATTTCTAAAATTTGAATAGAGCCTCCAAGAAAGATAATCACCCTCTCCCCTCATTGGATGAGATGTTATAGATAGTGAATGGATCCCAAATGATGTCTTTCTTTGATGGGTACTCTAGATATAACCAAGTCATGGTTAAATACAAAGATAGAGAGAAAACGGCATTCACCACCAAGTGGGGAATGTTTGCATATCGGAGGATGCCTTTTGGCTTAATTAATGCAGGGACCACATTTCAAAAGGCTATGGAAATTTCATTCGAGGGCCTTGTGAATTGGTGTATAATCATCTACATGGATGATTTGACAGTCTTTTCCTAGGACAGGCATGACCATTCTACCCACCTCACCTAGATCTGTGAGAGATGTCACTGGTATGAAATATCCTTCAACCCCAAGAAGTGCATATTTGGGGTCACCAAAGAGAAGTTGCTTAGGCATATTGTCTTTGAGAAAGGTATATCCATTGACCCAGAGAGAGTTGAAGCATTGCTAAACCTACAAATACCCAGCAGCAAGAAAGATATGCTATCTTTCTTCAGAAAGATCAACTTTGTCTGGTGGTTCATCACTAGATTCGCCGAGATAGTCAATCCACTCAATGAAATGATGAAGAAGGATACCAAAATTGAGTGGAGTCCTGAAGCAAAGCGGGCATTTGCCTAGATCAAACAAACGATAACGGAGGCACCCATCCTGGCCAGTCCAGACTACTCCCTTCTATTTTACATTTACTCCTTTGCTTTGCCACATTCTACTACGACGGTATTGACCCAAAAGGTTGAGGGGAAAGAGAGACCTATAGCTTTCATGAGCTCCCCCTTTAAGAACACTAAAGTCCAGTATTCATCATTGGAAAATCAGTCCTTTGCTCTTGTTCACGCTATGAAGAAATTCTGGAATTATATTCTCTGGAGCAAGGTGCATGCTATTGTCTTGAACCAGGCTGTGAAATCTCTACTGAAGCAGAGTGAACTGGGTGAAAGATAGGGGAAATGGATGGCCATCCTCCAAGAATATGACTTGGAAATGCAACCATTGAAGATAGTCTGAGGCCAGGGACTAAGTCAAGCAATGGCAAAAGAGACTCCCCATATAGAATGTCAAACTTACACAGTGGAGTCTATCACTCAAGACCTGTGGTACACCGATATGGTGTACTTATTGCTAAACAAAAAATGTCTGGAAGGGTTACCTCCCAACAAATGTCATGCCCTACGGATGAAAAGCACTCACTTCATGATCAAAAATTCCATTCTTTACCGCAGGAACTATGAGGGAGTGTACCTTTGGTGCATTAATAGAGACCAAGCTGCGAAGATGATCGATGAATTCCACAAATAGTTTGGAACCGGGCATGGCTCATCTGACACCACCGCCCATCAAATCCTTCAGGCCAAATACTATTGGCCTTGTATATTTAAAGATGTTTATACTCACATTCGGAGATGCCACACTTGTCAGACCATGGCACATCATGAGTGTAACTCAGCCATGCCTTTACAACCAGTCTTCGAGGCTAGGCCCTTCGCCTAATGGGCATTTGACTTCATCAGGGAAATCAACCCCAACTCATCTACCAACCACTAGTACATCCTCACTGCAACTGATTACTACACTCGGTGGTCTGAAGCTATACCTTGCAAAAATAACATGGTGGACGTAGTTATTAAATTCCTAGAAGAAAACATAGTCACAAGATTTGGAATGCCCTTCGCCATAGTGTGTGACAATGGTCCAGTATTTTCTTCGGCGTAATACTTGAATGGACCTATAATCAAAAGATCACTCTGAAGTTTTCCAGCAACTATTACCCCCAGGGGAACGGTGTTGCTGAATCAACAAACAAAAATCTGCTTGAAGTAATCAAACACCTGCTAGAACAGAATCCATGGGATTGGCACCAAAAGTTGAGATTAACCCTCTAGGTAGATCGCATTCGAATTAAGGCCACCCTGGGAACATCCCCATTCCATCTAGTTTATGGCTAGAATCTAGTGTTCCCAATCAACTTACAAATCCCAGTTTTGCAGTTTATGTAGGAATTCAGCAGCCGGGATAATATTGTGTAGGTTCGGCTCCTAAATTTGGTGTAGATGGAGGAATAGTGAGATGGAGCCCTTGACCATTTTGTGCATCATCAAGCAGTGGTAAAATGATGGTTTGACTGTAGAGCCTAATACAAGGCCTTTCAGATTTCAGACTTGGTCCTGCTGTGGGATAAGGCCTGAGAAAAGAAAGGCAAGCACATCAAGTTCCAATGGCTCTGGCTCAGACCATACCTAATCTCAGAGATCTATAGGGAAAATACCTACCACCTTAATACCATGACTGGAGAACCTATCCCGTTGCCCGTCAATAGATAGTTTCTCAAACACTATTTCGAATAAGGTTGGTTTGCCCAAAGTTGTATTTTATGTAAATTTTCCTTTCTTATAAATATTTTCTTTTCCAGTACCTTGTTGGGAGGTACCTCGCCTTGTAAATAGTCTTGCTGGCCATCCTCTGGGAATGCCCCTTTTTCTTTTATTTTATTTTCTTTTCTTGTTTTCTTTTCGGGTTCCAGCATTTTTCTCTCCCTCTTGTGAGGATTGGGATGCTTCACATAACATCTAGTCTTCGGGATATTGTCTTTAACATGGTGAACTTAAGAATCTATTGTTAACATAATGGAATCGGTCTGGTCTCCAGAGTTATTTTTCAACTTTGGTAGTACATTGAGTAATCTTCATCAGATTTATCTCTGGAAGTCTGGTAATCAGTGAAATAAAAGTAAAGGACAAGTAATCAAACACATTGAGGGTAGATCAGTTGCACTAGTTGGTTGACCCAGGTCTGAAATTTTAAAAGATTCTTTTTGGGTCTGGATTCTCCTTGCCCCATTCAACATATTAAGGAAGGTGGAAGGGTGAAAGAAGTACCACCATCAAATTTAGCTAAGCTCAAGCTTGATAGTGAAAGAAGTACCACCCTCCCACCCAGAAATATACAAAATAAAAAGAAAAATAAATGGGATGAAACTCTAGTCTCCAGGAGAAATGAGAAAATCTGATGACTTCAGGATTTGATATACTTAGTGCCTCTTATCTACTTCTCCCAGAGGTCATCAGCTTGACTTCCTTCCAAAGAACACACTTCACCACTGGTGAAGGATCATAGGTTGGATCTCGTATGGCCAGATTTTCTCAGAAATTTTACTCTTTGCAAGTAAGATTCTTTAAAGTAATGATTTGTTCCATTTTTGCTAACCAGAGATTTTGTAGTTCTCAAATGCATCAAGGCATTCATACCAGATAGTCGCCATTTGTTATGCCTTGCATCCCCATCCCTACATTTTGTGTGCAAAATGTTGGGTCCCTCTTTTTTCTTTCTGCTTTGGCCTCTTGCCCTTCTCTCTTCCTTTGTTTCTTTTTTTTTCTTCTCTGGGTTTTCTTTCTCATGGTGTTGGTTTTTCTTTTGTTTTTTTCCCTCATGTCTCCAGAACCTGGTCCCCAAGTTTCTCGTTCTTTGTCCAGGAGCAGGATTCCAGACTCTGAGATTCTTTGTCACAATGTCTTCTTTTCGTAAGAAGGTATGCTCACACGGAATCACCGGGCCCGGAGTTCGGAGGTCGGCTTGTTCCAGAGTTTGCGGAAGGAAAGGTAACTTTCTTTTACCCCAGTTATAAATATAAATCACCTATCATTTTCACAATTACTGCAATTAAAACACTTAAGCAATTTGCATAAATTTCAGAGCAATATCACAGCGATTTGACCAGAGTCTAGTGCGAGCTATTTGTGAGTCATTCTGAACAATTACGAGTGGTTTCTAGTGTTGAGTGGTGATCTTTTGAAGGTATAAGTTGTTGCAAAGTGTTTGTGGCCACCTTACCTTCATTCCTTTCTCAATTTTTCAGGTTGGTTGTCTGGTTTTCCTCCTCCATCTTCTTATCTTTTTCATTGTGTTCTGTTGGCTTTTGCTGGCATTTTCTGTCTTGTTTCTTCACTTTGTTTTTGTCTTTTGTCTGGTTTGCCACCCGTTGGTGGGTTGGCTCTGCCAAAAGGTTGTCTACCCTCTGTGTAGATGTAATATACTCTATAGATAGTGTATATGCTTGTACATTTTTTATACATTTTTGTTTAGGTAGCGGCTCTGCATTTTGTGTATATATGTACATTCATTATATATTGATGTAGATCCTTCCCATTTTGCATGTATATACCTTTTAGCCCCATTGTATATATGTTGTATATGTTGTATATGATATGCATATCTACCCATTTTTGTAGCTAGCTCATCGTGCTTCCTCTGTTCTCATTTACAAATTTGTGAGCTCATTCGAGGCAGGATACCACCTGGTTGAAACTCGGCTCTCGGCTGGTTTCAACCAGCGGTTTTCTCTATCCTCATAAACTATTTTTAATGACTGTCCCATTTACATCCCACGTATGCATTCAAAACTGTCCAAGTGGCCTCCACTTTTTTTGTGTTCAAACAGTTGGCTCTGCCACCGTCGCCATAACTTCCATTTATTGCATAGCAACGTGACGTCCACGTGGGTCTGACAGCTCACTTTTCATGCACAACTTCTAACGGTTAGTTTTTTAGACTCTGGGTCTCTTTTCCTCACCCAACCCATGTCTTTCTTTTGCTAAGTATGGTGAGACCCCTGGGCCAGGATATTGGTTAAATTTCCAAGTTTGCAAAACATATATACTTTCCAAGATTTTTGAACTAAACTAACTTTTCAGGGAAAACAAGCAATGTGGTGGTCAGATCTCTGGATCCCAGAGTATTATTTATCTATACATTCTGATGGTCACCTTGCCTTGCAGGTTTCTAGAGAAATATACTTCCATCATGTCTGAGGCTTCCGCATCTTCACCACCCGGAAGTCTGAAACTTCCTTCTACGGCGGTCACCAGGGCAGCCATAAAATCCAAAATGGAGAGGGCCTTGGAAAAATTGCCCCTCAGTATGAAATATATGAAAGATAACGTCATTATGGGATCAAAGATTGATTCCAAAGTATATTTTATTACCAACACCAGTGTCAGGATGTGGGCTGAAATGCAGGCCTTGGTGAAAATAATGTACATTCAGCGGCAATTTGGGGATCCGCTAGCAATCAACATCAGGGATTCCAAGATCCTCAAGGCCACCTATTTTCCATGCTCGGTGCAGTCTCTAGAGTTAATCCTCACACTTTTAGCACACTAAAACTCTTCCATCTGAGCCATCATGCTCGCAGCCCAAAAACCCACCAGGTATCCCACCCCTATGGTGTCTCTCGATGCCACTACTTTCCAGATGGGCTTGGGGATCCCTCAATTTGATAAACCAGCTATGGTTACTAGAGCAGATTCCTTAGTGCAGTTCAAATAGTTGGAGGAAGCAGCCTGGATATACATTAATAACTACTGGCTCAAGACCCCGAAGAGGGATCCCAAGAGAATGAAGCTAGAACTCCCCTGGTCTGAATTTAAAGAAAGTATCCAAATGGGGATAATAGCACTATACCAGGTCTTCGAGCAGCCCCATGCCTGAGAATTCTCAGCATGGATGTACTATTTTCTGCTTGGCATCTCTACAAAGGGAGAGTATTTTTATTGGGCCGCCATCATCTCCAACCATGTAAATTCTCAATTTCTATAGGTGGTTCAAAAGCAGAATTTTCATGTGAATTCTTATGTTCTCTGTGCCCTAGCGCAACAACAGCCCACCACCAATGGATTACTTACATTGGGCATACTAGAGATTGGCCCGGGTCAAAAGACCCCTGGGATTATTTCCTAAAGATTCAATGGGAGGTCAGTTTCCCTAGTTTCTGCTGGGTAAACGACGCCTTTAACTACTACAACCTGCTCACACCTACCCAAGATGCAGGATACCGCCTCTCCACAGAGGTGATGAATCTGGTCAGAAGTAACGGCCATTATTATATATATCTCTAGCAACATACATACATAAGGGTAACTGGCTTCTCTGGGAAAGCTTACTTGTTGCCCAAGCATTGTGGGAACAAGATAATTCTTTTATAATATTGCAGACAAATAATGGAGCTACATGCCTTCTACGCCTTGAAGAAGGTGACAAACATCCCATTCCCAATTACTTGTGGGAATTACTTGTGTAGTCTGGCCGTGGCCAAGGAAGCAGACAACGAGCTCAAAAGCTACAACTTAGCAGAATTCTACTTGGCGCGAAAGAATTTTGATCCGCACGAAAAAATTGCATTGGCACTTCCCCAGGAATTAGAGCCCCACCAATACCACATGGAAGACTTCTGGGAAGATTTCCAGGATGACATGGAAGTCCAGAGCCAACAGTACGTCCAGATGACCATGGGAATGATGGAAAGGTTAAAGCTTCAGAGATTTTTAAATGACTTCTCAGACTCTAGATCCATAATAGATCCCCAATATGAAGCAAAGGGGATTGATAAGTTAGCCCTCCAACCAGTGGACTAGAATGCCCAAGAGGGGTACACCATTGAAGAGTTCACCCGCAATGTGGTCGAACATAGCCATGCCTACTTTAAGAAGGTGTGCCCTGGGAGTGTCTGTAGGGCTGCCCAGCAGGTGCCAAAGTTGACCTCGAGAGTCAAAAATTCTTCATAGAGAGAAGATAGGGGAAAAGGAATAATGGAAACCCTAGCTCCATAGGAGACCCCCATTAAGGAGAAACTAAAATAATCACTGGCATCTTCCCAGCAAATTAAAGATAAATTAATCACGCGGTTGGCAACCCCGGTGCTTATGACCAGACCCATCCGTCCACCTTCTTCCCCTTCATTAGCAATGCTTATGGTCAAAGCAACCAGAGTTGATCTGGAAGAGGAGTGGGTCCTAAGGGAAGCGGGGCCACCTTTGGTCACCAGGAGGAAGAAGAGGCTTAATCCAAAGCCTAAAAAGGAGACAAAGTCGGGGATGCCTTAGATTCCACATGTTAAAATCCTTTCTTCTAACTCCCTGGAGCCGAAGAGGGAACCAGAGCCTGCTCACGTCCCGGCCAATCCTCCCCCACAGGATGAATTTGATGATGTTTTTACAACCGACGAGTTTTGGAATTTAAAGGGGGACATTGAGCAGCCGGGGTCCAAAATCCTGGAGCAAGAAGAAGCTCCAAAATAGGAACCTACATAGGAGCAAGAGGAGCAGGTAGAAGAAGAGAAAGAGACAGAATAAGAGATTTCCTCTGAAGTCCCAGAGATATAGGACACGGGAGTGGACCAACAAAAGAAAAGTGAACAAATGGCACCAGTTGGGGGAACTGGACCTTCAGGAACAACCGCAGCCCCAACCGCCGTGTTCCAAGTGCCACTCCCAGAGGTGACATTTGGGGAGGTAATCACTGCAGCCCAAACACTGAATCTTGGCCCGTTACCTCCCCCATTACCAGAAGATGTACCAATGGAAGAGGAAATCCCAGCAACAGAGGCTGAGGAAGAGTAGGAACAAGAAGAGGTAAACCCTAGGGCAACCAATGAGGACCCAAATGTCATTGAAGGCACAGACAGGGCAAAAGATATAGATACCACCAATGCAAATATTGTCGATGAGAAAGAAGATACAGGAAACAAACTGGAAGAGGCTCATAATACTGAAGGGGCACAACAAGATGTTGGGGAGAAGTCACAGGAACACATTCTGGCTACCAAGACACCCCTGCCACCCACATGGTTGATAGAAACCTAAGAGAGGAAGGCCCCCCCCGTCAACACCCAGAGCCCACCTTTCCTTGGCACAAATGATGGCTCAGGCACAAAACCTGCCAAAGGCCAAGAAATCCCAGACAGTCCACACCCTTCAGACCGAGCCAGGCGGAGAAACAGTCACAGTTATAGCGACACCTTCCCCAGACGCAGATGAAGTGACGGTGGAGGCTAGAGATTATAACATCATGGAGATATTACTGGGGAAGAGAAGAAGACAGGGTGAGGTAGACATGTTAAAAGAGGCAACCAAGGTAGTAGAGGCTTGCTATGAAAAGGAGGCTCAAAAGCTCAAAGAAAAAAAGGAGAAAAATGCAAACCTCATGGGGTTGCTAACTGAGCTAGCCCGGCCTATCAATGTTATTCCTCCAAAGGCCTCTACATCTGATGCGCCACTGCCACAAAGAGACATAGACTCACTACAGGTGATGAAAAAGAAGGCCCAAGCGGCGGATGAATGGGTTACCCTACAAGTGGGAAATGTCTGGTGTTTCCTAGTATCCACCCTCCTGGATCTATATGCAGCCCGCCACATTTTATATCAGGCTAAGACTGTCATCAACATATGGGAGGGGGATATCAGAAATTATGAGGTATAGAAAGTTGAGTTAGAAGAACTCATCAGCCTCAGGGAGGAGATTGTCTCTGAATCTGGGATTTTGGGAGAAGAGTCATTTGATTTTGTGAAGACCCAACACTCCAGACTTGACCTCACATTGGGGGTAATCAAGTAACTAGTGGGGACTCTGTGGGAGAAGATCAATATAGTACAATATTCTTTTAATCTATACAAGTCTTTTGTTACAAAGGTCTCTAGAGATGATCCATTCAGCACTGACACATGCACACTGGAGGAGTATGCCTTGGGGAAGTTTGATGAGCTAATGGAGTCGAGGTATCAATCCCCGGAGGGAGTAGATGGCTCCCAAATGATGAGAATAACTTGTATGGTACTCAGTGGCCACGATGCAGTGAAGATGGCCAATGAGTTTAAGGGAAATATTTCAGACCTAGGGGAACAAATTGAGGTGGCCAAGTATCGGAGGGCCGGACTTAAAGACATCAATGAATATGGAATCTCCCATCTCCTCCAAGTCTTCAATGATAATAAGAAACAATAAATTTTCTCTGGAGGCAGGAGAAAACCCAAGCATTTTGTATTCTTTATTCTTTTGGAACGTAAGTTCCCAAATCCCAGAGTCCTGGATCCTATATTTTTGTATTCTTTTAGTGACCTGTGTCTCGGTCCCCAAGGTCGACTGGTCACTTTCAAAGCAATTAATAAAGTTTTTCAGAAGGTAGTTAGCTACATCAAGGTACATCAGATCAGCAAGAGGTTTTCTGATAGTCGGTCTTCTCAAGGTGCCGCTTCAAATGTACACTTGGCACATTGGAGACAAGGCGCCACCTTTCCCATTTATGAGGCATGTAGCCTCAATCCCCGGGGGATCAGTTTTCTTCTTTCTTCTTCCTGGCCCTCTTCTCAAGGCCGATCCTTCTACTTCACTTCTTAATCTTTTCTTCTGACATGACAGGCCTATTCTGTCTCTAGGTCTTTTGTAGAGTGGCACAGGTAGTACCGGCCACCAGATAATATATTTTATTGTACAAATGTAACATAAGTTAGGGTTAGGGTTAGATGTAAATATGTATAAATAGTAAGTTTGGCCCCATTCCAAGGGTCAGCGAAATTGATGATTTTACAGTCTATAGTAATAGAAAAGTAGTATTTTCATTTCTCAGTTGCAGAGCTCAATGCTCCTTAGTCTTTAAAGCTTTCAGTAGTTAGATGCTCCCTTGGAGCCACCATTGTACCATGCACTAGTGCTTGCTAGAAGAAATGTTAATGAAGAAGGGAGAGTTCTTGGAATGATGTTGTTGGCATTCTGTCTTCTGGATTGACGATATTTTATGCTTTGTGTTCTTCATGTCCTTTTCTCTAACACTTAAAGTAGATTAACGACCTCCTTTCCCTTGCTACTAATGAAATATGAATTGATGGTTGTATGTTTCTTCGGTATTTTGTATACTGTGTTACAGTATTGTTGATGTTTTGAATGTTCAGCATAACTATAGGTAGATGAAATATTTCTAACCCTACAGGATCTTTTTCAGTTTATTTGTTAAGTGTAAGAATGCTTAGAGAAACCTCACCTTCTTGAATCCTTGGAGAGAAGAAGTTGAAGATAACCATCTATCCCCCTCAAAAATAGTCACATCTCCCAACTGAGCCCCACACCGCTGAGACCCGACCCTTAGGTGCTTGGAGGCCCAGGGAATCTCATTTTCCTGGACAACCTTTACAAGCAAAGTTGGCCGGTACCCCGATACCCAGTGACAACTTACATCTGCTGGTAGACCCGATCACAAGAGTCCCATCAACATAAGGGAAAAAATACGGTGGGGATGAAACCCACAAAGATTCACTATCTACAGAATGGAAGGTCTCGGTTAAGGCTACAAGTGTGATCACTTATGATGATCTTACCCTATTATGAGTAACATTTTAGACTGGTTAGGTCTACTTGATTAAGAGACTTAGGAACATTGATAAGTGTGCACTTGATTAAGAGATTTACGTAAGGATTGTTAAATCCACCTTCTTAAAGAATTTATTCTATATGCTACACTTGTTAGAATGCAGTCAAAAATACTTGTTGACCTGATAGTGTGCAATCCTAAATTTCTAAATACAGATCATTTAAGTTCACAATGTATGTGTATCACCTATAGTGATTGATTAATACCTATATTCTGCTTAGTAGCCTTTAATCTTGCTCTTCATAACTGATTTCATCTTTTGTTGTCCTTCTGCATGAAACTCTATGTTTGATCCATAGATGTCTGCTATGGCTACAATCATCATTGTTTGATTGATTTCTACATCTATTTATACAATAAATTGACCTATTTAGATTTCACGCTTTTCAATGAAAACTCTATGATCAAAGGTTTACAACTTGACCTTGATCTCCTAGTTTGCATGTTTTCAATCAGTTAGATTGATTAAAACAATTACATATGCTTTACTTGTCTCTCAAAAAATGGTTTTAAAGATAAGCATTAAAGCTAATTATAAAACTCAAGTGTTTTATCTGACGTGTAATCGAGATCCACATTTCTCAAAATTAAAGTTGTCTCTTGGTAGACTAGTGCTCGGGTTGCTCTGTAGTCTTTCCTTAGTGATGTCTTTGTAGACATTCTGCTTCTCAGGTTTCTCTGTTGATTGTCTATCAATTTGCTTAGTAAAGTGTGTTGTCAGTTTACACTATAAATTGTCTGTTGGTGATAGTGCAATTAGCATTTTTGGTGACCTCTGTGAACTATTGTGTCGGGTTTCACTATAAACCTGCCTTTCAGTGATCATGTTACCGACGGTTCAAAAACTATTTCCTTTGTATACTAATGAAAAAAAATTATCCTTTAGGATTATCAATCTCCCCCTTTGGCATTAGTATCAAAAACTGATATGTGCAAAACTGAAATGTTCAATATGTACACCAAAAATGTTTACCTTGTCAATATGGCTCCCCCTATGTGCATGCCTCGGTATAGTGTATGTATATGTTACATTTTCCTTTATACATATATTCCCTCTTTTATCATTTCCCCCTTTCACCTTATCATTTTCCCTTTTCTATTATTTCCCCCTTTATCATATCATTTCCCCCTTTTTTTGAAATAATGACAAAGGTGTTCTACTTACAATTTGTCAAAAATGTGGGAATGGGATTTTTGAATGTCCTCCATTTTATTCTCCCATTGCTCTTTGAGGTGCTCAAGGGTCATGATTTCCAAGGTGAGTCTAGTGTACATATCATATATGCTCTCTGTAACAAACATCTCTGGGGTGGCAATCAATGTTCTTTCCGAAGTCATATGTTGTTGAAGTAATGTGAGATTGGGTAGTAGTAGAGCTTGGAGCTCAGTTACCTCATCTCAGAGTTTGGATTCTACCTCTTGAATCTCATGTCTCAACCATTCATATTTTACAAGCTTCTCATAATGCAACTTGAATACATTGTTATCATTTGTGAGACCTTGTACACTTGCCTTTAGATCTTCATCAATTTTGGCCAACTTGTCACTATGCTCGGTAGTGAAAGTTTCTAATGTGCACAACTTCTGAATTAATTTTATTACTTCTGATATTATCGGTTCTATAGTAGTAACTAATTTATAAAGTGTTACCTTTTGTTTTTCCACTTCTTGGCTGATTTTCTCAATAAGCTTGTATAGACACTTCTGCTCAGCATGTTCCTCAATTGCCTTGTCTGCATCTACATTCTATGAAGTGATGACATCAGTAAGAACTTCTAATTGATCAAGTATAGGTGCACTTTTATTAATATATGTGTCAAGTACAATCTGCAAGAGTATATATTTGGTTTTTTCCAGGACTTGGGAGTTCTTGTGCTCCTTCCTGAGCTTGTCTTGAATTGCCTTTCTTTTACAAAGTTCACCATACTTTGTAAGTGACTCTGAATCTAATGTCCTAGGATCACAGTCTGGTATATCAATGATTTCATCCAATTTTAGTGGATTCTTCTTCTTCTTCTTTGCAATTGTGCTGGAAGTAGGGGAGTGTAGAACTATAGCTAGTTCATGCTCTTTTTCTTTCTTTGGTGATTGTGTGGGATGTGTTGTGCCTTTTGGTTGTTTCTCGGTATTGACCTGTTGGTTGGTAGTGGATGTCTCCACATTAACCTTGTCTATATTTGCATCCATTTCACCCTCGGTGTTCTTGTTAGTGTAATCACCTGTTTTCTCCTCTTCACTTTCATCTTGCTTTTCCTCTTGTGTATCTTGTTGCTTCCCTTGTTCAGCTCCTGTGTCCATTGGTGTATTTGCAGTAGGTTCAGGTGTCTTCTCCTTTGCCTCTGTTATGATATTGATAGCTTGTATCAATAGTGGCATGTCACCTGGTATATTTACCTGTGCACCATCTATGGTATCCTTTTCCTTTTCCTTCTCGATGGTAGCAGTTATATCTTCATCTTTCTTTGGTTCATCATCAAAATCAATAAGTGTTATATCTTTGATGATTACCTCTATTGAGTCTGCTAATGATTGAAGTATCTGAGGTACATCATCCATGACCTTTTTTCTTGTGTTGTCAACTCAACTGGATTGATGTCCTCGGTATCATTTATGAAGATTGGGCTCAGTGTGGCCTTTTTATCTTCACTGTGAGGGGTCTCAGTAAGAGCTAATACCTTTTCGGGGCTTGAATCCTCCTTAGGTGGATTGAATATTTGATTCCATGTTTCATCACTTTATTTATCAATCTCAATTAATTTTCTCTCTAATACCTTTTGTGCTCTCATTTTAGCTGATAATTTCCTTGTATGCTTCTTTGTCATTTCATCAATCTCCTCAACTTTTGATTCGAGTGGCATAATTGTGACTAGGGATCTTTCCCTTGTCTGTTTTTTACTATGCAGTGCATAAGTCCACCTTGCTGAGATTCTATCATTTAGTTCTTGTGGCATCATTTTATTGAATTGTATAGGTACATATTTGAATGCAATCATTTCTTGAATGATGGCTTTCTTAATCTTTTTATGATCCTCAGGAGATAAGGTTAGTCATTTTCTTATCTTAGCATTTGATATGCTACCTGTCTTGATGATTGATGCAGAAATCTCATCAATTGTCATATGAACTTTGTGCTTTTCAGGTTGGAGTGCTTGTTCACTCTCATCATGTGTAGTTTCATCCTTGTCCTCTTTACCTCAGATGTATTTTCTTCTTTTCCTCAATTCATGTTTCCCATTTTGAGGCTTTCTTTTGTAAGTCCTCACTATACCTTTCTTACCAAGTGAGGAATCTGCATCTTTTGTAATCTAACTCCTTGTTCTTGATGTAGCAGTAGTCCTTGGTTTCTTTGGTGGTGGTACATCAGACTCAGTTGACTCGGAGTCACTCACTTATTCACCTTCACCGATGGGTGACTGTCCCTCGGTGTCATCTTTTCATTATGTTCCTTCTTCATTTATCGACAGCTTCTTCTCAAGTGTCTTTACCATTTTAGTCTTCTTTTGGTCTATCTTTTTAACAACTAAGCATGTTTTGATTCTGGCCTTAGCTTCTTCATAAGTTCCAAATCTTGGTAATGATTTGTCCAGTGGTTCATTCAATAATGCTTCAATAGCATTTGTGGCCTAATCAACGTTGATCTCATAATCTATAGGTGGTAACCATGTTGTCCTTGGTACAGCTGGTTTTATCAACGTGGTTTTGGTATCCACTATGAAACATATATCATCCTTATATTGTTCCACCAGTTGTTCAGGTATCCTCATCCTCTTCTGCATTCTATCTTTGAATCTGGTGAAATATGCATCCATAACTAATGTAAAATTATCCCCTAGTGACTTGATGTGTTCACTAATTTGAGCTATTATTGGTTGGGTAGTGTCCCAATTGACATTACCGACATATGGGAAGAAGTTTTGGAAATAGAAAAATGTACACATGAGGAGTGATCCGAACTTACATGAATTAGTCCTTGCTGGCCTAATTTTCCTCGTGTTCTCCTCCAAATTCTTTAGTAGAAGCTTGGATAGGTCCATTTGTAATCCCTTCTTCACAATCTTATGGGTAGTGTCAACTACTTTGCATGCTATGTTGTTTAACCGGATAGCTTGGAATACCTTATCTCCTAGTACACATGCATCAAACTTCAGTTCTAGATTGTTGATAGAATTAACCTTTAGACCTATGCCATACCATACTTCACCTTTCATCTTTTCTATATCGGGGTGAGGAGGATGTTTGAGTGCTTTGACCTTGTCAGTTACTGGATAACCGGTTACTGTGTGTATTACATCCTTGGTGATTGGTTTTGGCTTGTCTGACCACATTTTCCTGCTATGTACTCTGCTGAGTACTATCCAAATCCACTCAGTTTTGAATTCCTTCAAGAATATTAGGGCACTTGTCAACCCTTTTACCTCAATGTGTTTATGTTCACCCTTAATGTTTCCATCTTTACAAAGCTTCTTGTAAGCTTCTTCAACCTTGAGATCTCCAATCTATGCAACCTTAAAGTGGATATAGGCTCATACATCCTCGACTAGAAAAACCCTACATGGTATGCTTGAGAATGCTCTAGTGTCGTCGAGTTGTGAAGAAACCTCGAGGGGGCACAATTTGTACTTAGGCTCTTCATATGTAGAGTTCTTGATTAGATTAACCTTTTTATCCTTTGCATTCTTGATCTTGGAAACTCGTGAAGTAGTTTCCATGTTTCCATGAAATTGGGGATTTTTCGTAAATAATTTGTTTTCTCGGTGAGTCTTAGTTACTCACTTGATCTGTTGTAGTTGTTGTTAATATGTCAGAGTAGTCATGAATATGCTAGAATTTATCTACAATCTAGTCATTGTTGGTCACTCTACTTCACTCTTCTCTTTGGTCTTAATATCTTTGTGAAAGAATGAGCTTTCCATCACCATTTTATAGATGATGCCCTAAGTGGTGCAATAAATGCTTTACCTACTTCTCGATGGTCAAAGACGGAGTCGCTCATTCATCACGCAAAATTTTCAGCTCGGTGAGTATACATTGCTCAGGGTAAGTGTCAATTCAATTGACCTTTCACATGTTCACCGATGGAGCTCGATATGTAGCAAAGACTTTAGTGTCTTTTTACATGGTTACCGACGGTGCTCGGTTTACAACTTAGCTTTTGTATGTACACTGATGATTCTCAGTATGTATTGACCAGCAAGATTGGATTCACAAATTAATAACAAGTAATAACTTAGTGCATCTTCATTCATGCTAATTTGGTATATTATCAATGTATATTGGAACTGATGTAAAATATAGCTTTGTATAGTGCAATTCCATACTTACTTTTTTTGCTTAGGTGGGGGTGGTGATATCACCAGATCCTTTGGATAAGGTGTCACCAATTATATTTCTTGGTCCAGCATCATCAGTGTTTGTATATTTCCTCCACATTTGATTTTTCATTTTCCTTATGTCTTAAATGGCATTGCCATTTGCAAAAGTGCTTGACTCTGTCACTTGATCTCTGTAGTCCTTGCTTAGATGATCGACCCTATGACAATGTAAGCATGCCATTCTGGGGTTAGTCTAGCTTCTAAACCTTATCATCCATTTATTCATGCATTTTTCAGCTATGTGTCCATATCTACCACATGTTGTGCAATTTGTCCATGTGTTGTAATCCCAAACATATGAGTTACTAACTATTCTCAGTTGATAGGCATTTTCTTGTTCTTTTGGCTTCCATGCTTGCTTTTTCTTTTTCCTGCATTCAAGAGAAGTGTGCCCATGCATTTTGCAAGTGGAACAATATTTTTCCATGTATGTTTCCTTCTTTGGTTGTTTCACCTTAGATCTACATTCATGTTCTTGTGTCCATGCTTGTTACAGTTATAACATTTACCTATGAATGTAGATGTGGATTTAGGAATACCTTTAGCTTTGCTCCTGTAAACATTTGATGTGTGGCCTGGTTTTCCACAGTGATTGCATGACTTCTTCCTTGGTCTTGGATTTGTGTAGACATCTTTGTGATCAGATTGGTTAGATGATTCTCCATGCTCGGTATACCCTAGACCGGTATTTTTGTTGAGTATTCTTTGTCCATCCATAAAATCATCCATTCTCTTTGTACTCTCTTTAACTTTCTTAATCTTGTCATTGTGTTGTTGTTGAATCCTTGCTTCATGCTTCAGTCTCTCATTTTCTTCTGTTAGCTCACCAATAGAATACCATTTCCCATTGAGTTCTATGTTTACTCGGATTTCCTCATGACTCATAAGAACTATTTGATTGGTGATCTCATGATGATGTTTAGTAAGTCTTTTTTATTTCATTATCTCTTTCTTGTAGCTTTTCAGTAATCTTCCTCCTGTCATCAATTGCTATTGTTCTTTCTTGTTTAGCTTGTCTAGCATTATTCATAACATCAATCATCCTTACCATCTGTTTCTCTTGACCGATTTGTAGTACCTTTACTTGCTCTGTCATATGTTCATTGATTTCATTCAGACTTGTAATGTTTCCTTCAGATGTGTCTGATGTATTGCTAGATGTAGAGCCTGATGACTCAAACAAAATAGGTATCTCTTCTTCATGATAGTTTGTTTCATTGCAGCGAGATGACATAACTTTTCTTTCATCCAGTAGATCTCTCATCTTGATTCTTGCTTCTTTTTATTTCTCATAGAAGATTTATATCTGTAGCATTTGATTCTCAATAATCTTGTCTAGCTTATACCTTTCCATTGTATGATCTTTTCTCTCAAGTGATTTAAAATTTTCCAAATAAGAGATCTAGCTCTGATACCAATTGTTGGAATAATGGAATGGTGTGTACTGAGAGGGGAGGGGTGAATCAGTACCCTTAAAAAAATTTATCAATTAAATTTTAATCCTTTAATAATCTATTCCTTGCATTACCGACCATTGATTCTTTTATATCTTATGCATGTAATATCAAAACATAAACTTTAATTGCATGTAAACATTCATAGAAACATTCATGAAATGTAAGTACACATGACACAAGAATTGGTAATGAAAAAAACCCCTGTTAGAAGGTAAAAAATGTAGTGGGGATGAAACCCAAAAAGCTTCACTATTTGCAGAATGGAAGGTGTTGGTTAAGGCTACAAGTGTGATCACTTCTGATAATCTTACCCTGTTAGGAGTAACATTTTAGATTGGTTAGGTCTACTCGGTTAAGAGATTTAGCAACATTTTTAAGTGTGCACTCAGTTAAGAGATTTACATAAGGATTGTTAAATCCACCTTCTTAAAGGATTTCTTCTATTTTCTACACTTGTTAGAATGCAGTCAAAAATACTTGCTGACCTAATAGTGTGCAATCCTAAATTGTTGAATACACTTCCTTTAAGTTCACAATGTATGTGTATCACCTAAAGTGATTGATCAATACCTCTTTTATGCTTGGTAGCCTTGAATCTTGTTCTTCATAACTGATTTCATCTTTTGTTGTCCTTCTGCATGAAACTCTCTGTCTGATCTATATATGTTTGTTGCGGCTACAATCATCATTGTCTAATTGATTTCTACATCTATTTATAAAATGAATTGACCTATTTAGGTTTCATGCTTTTCAATAAAAACTCTATGATCAAAGATTTACAACTTGACCTTGGTCTCCTAGTTTGTCTGTTTTCAATCAGTTAGATTGATTAAAACAATTACATATGCTTTACTTGTCCCTCAAGAAATGGTTTTAAAGATAAGCATTAAAGCTAATTATAAAACTCAAGTGTTTTTTCTGACGTATAACCTAGATCCACATATCTCATAATTAAATTTGTCTCTCGGTAGACTGGTGCTCAGGTTTCTCTATAGTCTTTCCTCGGTGATGTCTCTATAGACATTTTTCTTCTTGAGTTATTGTGTAGACTGTCTATTAGTTTACTCACTAAAGTGTGTTGTTGGTTTACACTATAAACTGTCTATCGATGATAGTGCACTTAGAATTTTTGGTGACCTGTGTGAACTGTTGTGTTGGCTTGCACTATAAACTTGTCTTTTGGTGATCATGTTACCTGCAGTTCAAAAACTATTTCCTTTGTATACTAATAACAAAATATTATCCTTTAGGATTATCAGTAGTTACATGAGTCAAAGAACCACCTGTTAGATAACTAAGATGGGGGTGAATCAGTTATTTCCAGTTATCCTACAGTCCCAAATACTCCTAGATGTATATAAAAACAATTTCAAATATATAAATCAACTCGGTGAAATATGAACTGTGATCTCAAACTTAGCTACAAACTTATCTACCGAGTAATAGTAAATCAATACTGTGATTACTGATCAATGCATATAAAATAATGTGTAAATCAAAATAGCAATCCAATACATCCATACACATTAACACATAGATTTTTAACGTGGAAACCCTGCTAAGGGAAAAACCACCTAGGACCAGTAACCCAAATTAATTCACTCTTCTGAAGTGAGCTCGGTAAAGAGCCAACCCTGTTAAAAGTTACAATGCACACTATTAGGTGTGACCTGGTTAGAGGATTTATTACTAATAGTTCTCCCTTGACCAATCATTCACTATGGGTTCAACAAGAAAACACTCAACATTAAATTGAATGTCATAATAAAGACTGTTAAGTCCTACTCGGTTAAGATATTTTTCTATAACAATGGTTAAACTGGTACAGTAATGATCTAACTCAAATAAAACTATATTTGCAAATTTTTAGATCTATGCTAAGTACATAATACCTCTGATCAATAATCACTTCATTCCATTTTATTCTTCATACTCTGTTCTTCTCGGTAAATAATCTTTTCTGTCACTCGGTGTTGTATGTAGAATTGCTCAGTTCTGTCTTCAACTAGTTTGATCAGTCATGCATGAAGATAATCTCTTCAGCAATATGCGTGTATATTCATAATGAATCTCTTATCTCTTATATAGACATCATAACTTGTTTAATTTCCATCCTTATATTTTGTCGCTTGATCTTCGTCATTGATTTTGTCACTTCATCCTTCCTTGATAGTTGTGTTAAAAAATGTTTCAATCTCCTTCATCTGATCACCTTGAATTTTCATATCCATTTGATCAACATAACAAACATTATCAATTACCTCAAAATTATAAACAATTGTCAGCTCATCATCTTATTTGGCCTCGGTTTGTTTAACTTGGTCAATACTATGACGCATCGTTGATCCCTAGCTCGGCTATCACTGTGCTCGATATACACTATATTTACTCAGTGTCCACTGTTCTAACTCGGTATATACTGAACTCTTCATTTACCAACCGCATACACTTTTTTATTCCAAATATTCAATCCATAATAGATGTTTGTTACCACGATGATAATAAAATAAGTTGACATCAATGATAATACATTAACTGATTAATGTCTATCATCACTTTAGTAACTCAATTGATCATCAACTCAATGACTCCAAACATATAATCAATTGTAGTTCATCATTGCCTTTACATTCTTTTAAAGGCAATAAAATTTGATAGACATAAAGAGAGTTGTCCTTGTCATAATATGATGGCATCACCGCATAATAATGACACTTGGATAGCATGAGTCAGAGACATAATGAAATAATAAAACAATGAAAATAGACTGAAAGAGCTTACTCATAAGTATATATACCAATTGGGTTATCTATATATTGTTGATGTGAAGGTGTATCCACACAAGTATAACCTTAAAAAAAGTGTATATATATATACACACACACACACACACAAATATACATATATATACACATATATATACATATATATACACACACATATATATATACAAATATATCATATATATAAATATATATATATATGTATATATGTATATATGTATACGTATATGTATTGTAGAAGTTGAGAAATCCAACTTCACAGAACCCGAAGAACACCTGCATGCAAGAAACCTGTTGCAATGGAGAAGTTGGAAGAGGGAAAGAGAAAAACTTAGAAGTTGCTCAGAAAGTGAGAGCAAAATTATAATCTGAATTAATTAAAAAGGAACTACAAAGTTCAACCTATAAAGGTGAACAAAACCCTAAAACTAGAAAAGCTAGGTTGCACATTAATAATTAATATAAATATTAATTATAATGCACCTAAGAGAAAGCTTAAGTAAACTAGAGTAATAAATAACTTAATTAATTAAAACAAAGTGATCTAATTAATAAGTGTAAACAGATAATTACTCTAACACCCCCCTTAAGAGAAGCTCAGGAGGTCAGCTAACCTAGCACAGCTATGAAAATAGGAAAATGGGTCCTGACAACAAGGCCTGATCAGGTACCCAAGCACAACCAAATCTTTGTAAAGTGGAGAAATAGAGAAAAAAAATGGGAAAATCCCTACTCCAAGAAGAGATAGAAAAAAAATGCAGAGAAGAATGGCTCAAGAGACTCTCTCAAAACCATAAGTATAATCAAACCCCCCATGGGAGAGGGATGAGACACTAAAGCCCCCCCAGAATGATGGAACCCCTATAGGAATGATCGAACCAATGGAACTCCAATGTGGAAGAAATAGAGGCACTGAGCAACAAGGAAACCCCTAAATGAGAGGTGAAACTGAAAGGCCTAGCTGGTACTCAAAGGAGAATGAATGAGACTCCTGGAATGGAATCCCCAATGAATGTGGGCCAATAGATGGGTTGAATCTATCAGCTGAGAGGAGATGAATGTCCTCAAATATGCCCTCAACAACTAGCGTGGAAGGCTCGATGCAGGGAGTGATCATAACAGGGACTGCTGAAGAAGAATCATGCTGAAAAAATGAAGGCGCAATAGGAGGAGGAGGTGGAGAAGCCATAACACTGATCTCAGGAGAAACACAGAAGTTCAGGTGACCTGACTTCTTCTCACTATGCACTCATGAAGTAGGAGAGATATTCTCTGACACTGGAGATGGTGGACCAAAATGGGAGAAGGAGTACAGGTGGGTGGCATGATCAATTGCCCCTGTAGCAACAATGTGGCCAGTCGCACTATCTCTGATATGTACAGAATCTGCAGTGAACTCAACTGTCTTTTCTGTCCCACTGTGAGTAATCTGATAAATGGAAAGAAAGTTTGATGACAAGGATGGAACACATAGTACATCATGGAATGAACCACCATCAATGTCAATAAAACCCTTCCCACACATAGGCATAACAGTGTCATTCCCCATCAAGATGTGTGGGGTAGGAGAGGCCACAAAAGATGAGAAGGAACTCCTAGAAGATGCCATATGATGTGAAGCACTGGAATTCAGCAGCCACCTAGAAGAGGGAGCTATAGTAGATGCACATAAGGCATGACCCTTTCTATTGTCTGACTCATCTGCCTAAGAAGATGATGAAGAAGACCAGTGAGAAGAGGAAGAAGGAATATCAATCTTGCTCTTATGAAGAAGAGTTGTCAAATTAGCATTATGTTGGGCATATCCATCTACCTTCTTCTGAAAGCACTGAGACTCATCATGATTGAACTTATTGCAATAAGTACACTTAGGTTTGTCAGTCTTCGATTTCCCCTTAGGTGAAGGAGGTGGGCCAGAGGAATGCTGAGAAGGGGGATCCTTCCAAGATGATGTGGTTGATGATACTTTTTTCTGCTCCAGCTTGCGTGAAGATGGGTAAGCAATCAAGGCATGGCTCATAGAGATGGAAGCATCATTCAACTATTGAAGCTTTGACTGCTCTTGAGTCAATTGATCACAGAAGGCCGCAAAGGAAGGCATATTGTGCCTAGGACCCAAAGCATCCATAGTGGAATAGAAAGTGGAGGAGAAAATCTAGAATTGTTCGTGAAGATTTGAGAGTATCAGGAAGATACACTCATCATCTGATTTGGTCTTCCCACATCCCTGTAAAAGTGATCGAAGAGCATTGAACTTCATCAAGAATTCCTCAATGGTGGAAAAACTGTCAGGAGACAAAGTGGTCAACTCTGCATCAAGATGTAGTGCCTGGAACTCATTCACTGTGCCAAAAGAATTTGAAAACTTTCCCTAAATAGCCTGAGGAGTGGTCAAACCATCCAGGTGAAACAGGAGACTGTCGGAGATGTTCAGTCCAATCAAGCCCATGACTTCGTCCATTTTGTTTCTGTGCGGAAGAACCTCAAAGGAGCGTTGTAGGACAAGTTGGTGCTCATCCAGACATGACCATAATCCACGTGACATAAGTAGCCTGGTCATGTGTGCTTTCTAGGTGTGATAACTATGTAGTGTCATCTGGGCCACAGAGGGGTCTGACATTAAGAGAAGAAGAAGACGGAAGTAGAAGGGTCTTTTCTGAAGTAAATTATAGAGAGGAAAATGCACCCCCCATAACGTATATAATCCTATCCCCCGTACACCAAAGAAACAACTATAGAAAGCACAGAAAAACTAGAAGAAAACCTAGACGCCAGATGCAGAGAAGGAGGAAACTGAAGCCTCTACTTCAATGCCAAAAATGAGAGCTCAAATAGTTGAATTAGAAAGCAAGACTAGCATCATCGCATCCAGCTTAGAAGCAGCTTTCTGGCGATATTTTGTTTTTTGAAAATGGACACTGTATGCACAAGATACGGCCAAAAAACTAACAGCACCTTCAAAAAAGAGCTCTCTGGAAAAAACCAAAGACGGGAAATAATTTGACGGTCAAACAACCATCGCAGCACCCGGAAAAAAAATTGATGGCCGTATGGCCGTCAAAAGACTATCCGCCGGAAAAAAGATACCGGCCGCTGAAAAAGTGCAAAACTGCAGGAAAAATCTGGTCGGCAAGTGACGTCACCTATGGCTTCCAGGCGGTGGTGGTCGGGTGGCAAGCCGGCGGCAGAGGGTCGGGTGGCGGTGGGAGCGGCGCACCGGCGGGGATTCGGGCGTGGGCTGAGCGCGAGTAGTGCCAGGGTGGTGCAGTGGTGGTGCATTGGAGGTGTGGTCAACAATGCCCAAAAAAACCCTAAAATGGGCATTTTTTATATTTTTTGAATTTTTTTTCTTGATTTGCGTGTCGTACGACGTAGGAGGGAGAAAAATTTTCCTAGAGGCACTGTGGCCAAAAAATATAAATTTTATATGAATTTTGACTCTCCCAGGCCTTCTGAGTGCGATGGTGGTGTCTATTTTTGCTCAAAGTGCTCTAGAAAAAAGTGCCTCCTCTAGGTTGAAGAAAAAACCCTAGAGAAGCTATAGTTTTCTTCTTCGAATCACAGCTTCAAGACCTCCAGACCAAGCAGTAGTAGGGAAGCTTTGATACCATGTAGAAGTTGAGAAATCCAACTTCACAAAACCTGAAGAACACCTGCATGCAAAAAACCTGTTGCAATGGACAAGCTGGAAGAGGGAAAGAGAAAAGCTCAAAATTTGCTCAGAAAGTAAGAGAAAAATTATAATCTAAATTAATTAAAAAGGAACTACAAAGTTCAACCTATAAAGGTGAACGAAACCCTAAAACTAGAAAAGCTAGGTTGCACATTAATAATTAATATAAATATTAATTATAA
>MU225852.1:2142351-2160054 GCA_018584345.1 Thuja plicata | reverse complement strand
ATATATATATATATATGTATGTATGTATATGTATGTATGTATATTATATCTATAAATATATATGTATATATATACTTCTATACATATATATACATGCATACACACAAACATATATATGTATGTATATCCTGACATACTTGTATGGATATATATGTAGTGCTTCTTACAATAGGGAGTTATATATATGGTTTCTCCCTTGACTATATGTATATTTTCCAATTATTGGTATATATACTTATAAGCCTCAAAGGATGTCATGAATTGCCTATATTGTTTCGATAAACTCCATATGCTCCTTCATTAGCCAATTTAACATCTCTTGAGTTACCCTCTCTACATATGTGATTAAAAGTGCATTTTTGGAAAGATGTTATTAAGTCAACGGAAATAGATAATAAAGAGTTCAATTTCTAATTTGGCATATTTCCTCTTCTTAAGGCATTTATAATTATGGTTGAGTCACCTTCAATTTCTAAGTTATCAATCTTCTGGTTTCTACATACTCTAAGTCCTTCAATGAGAGCAGAGAGTTTTTCCATATTATTAGATGGTTGGCCTAGTGGTTTGACAATTGTAGCTATCTCGTGGCTATTCCAGTCATGGACAACACGGCCTAATCCTTCCACCCCAAGGTTTTCTATAGAGGCCCCATCAAAGTTTAACTTGAACCACCCTTTTTGGGGGTTTTCAAATACATTCTTGTCTCTTTTGTATGTTGTTAAGATTCCTAGATCCAATAAAGGGGGAAATTTTAAAATAGTCCATCTTCCCCACATATTTTCATCCCATTAGATCATTTTAACTTCTACCTTGGAGAGATTTAAGATCCTACTATTAACTCTTTCATTAATGACTGCTTCAATTTTGTTACTCAGTTGTTCCCAGGTCATTTTCTTATCTTTAAATATACGTCTATTTCTTTATTTCCATAATTCTATTATCATGCTTGAGGGGGTAATTTTCCATAGTATATTGTATAGGTTTTTCTTATGTGTATTATGCAAGCATTGAAAAATTCCTAGTATGCTATTGGGGAGGGTTGTGATCTAGCCCAATTTACCACATCACCATTGTCATTTATTTGATAAGTTTCAATTGAGAAGAATATGGTCTATTAATTCCTTCTCATTCTCACATAGAGGACATATTTTTGGTCCTTCGCATCCCATCTTTGTGAACCTATCTTCTGTGAGGGTTTTCTTTTGTAAGGTAATTCTTATCCCAGCAGAGTTTGAGGGGGAGATCGGTTTTTGGCCTAAGTTATTTCTTGATCAATATATTGTAGCCATCTTTAGTGTTATAATCTCTTGATTTGGAACCATCCCAAAACAGCATGTCATTCTCTTTTTTAAAGGAGATTCTTCTATTATGAATAATATCAGTTAGCTTTTGTTTTTCATTCTCTGGGATGTTCATATTATCCAATGACTTCCAATTCCAACCTAGAGTCACATCACCATTGTGAGATTCAATTTAGTCCTTAACATGTTTCCCCCATTGGGTTTCTAATATTATTTTTGTATTTTCAAAATTTTAGTTACTCCCTACAACCTCATAGGCTCCCCATGAGTCCTCCCAGAATAGGGCTTCTCTTCCATCACCTAGGTTCCAAGTCAATTTATCCATAATAATTTTCCTGCAATTCATCATCAAGTTCCATATTCAGGACCCCCTTGGAGGTTTGGTCATTCTAAACAATTTTATAGAATCGATTCCTTTGAGATATTTATTTCTCGGGATCTTTACCCATTTTAAATTCGGGTTGCTATACATTCTCCATATTAATTCACCCCCGAGTTCCTTACTTTGTTCTTTGATATTTTTTAGTCCCAAGCCACCTTCCTCTTTCGGTCTACATACTTTTCCCCACGCAACTAACACCATCATTTTCTTATCTTTTTTGCCTTTCCAAAAGAAAGTTTGAATATGTCTATTGATTTCTTATCTTTTATCCATTGGTAAGTTTATGTTGGATAGTTGATAGATGGGGAGTGTAGAGAGGATTGATTTTAACATGGTTTCTTTCCCTGGTGAGGATAGTCATTTCCCTTTCCATGATCTGGTCTTTTTCTTGATCTTTGAAATAATATGATCTCATAATTCCTTGGATCTATTTCCTTTGTCTAGGGTTAGGCCTATGTATGTGCATGGTATCTTTCATTTTTTGAAATTAAAGATCTTACATATTTCCTTTTTTGTGTTGGAATCCATATTGAAAAAGAAAACTTCTAATTTTGCTTCATTGATCTCTTGTCCTGAAGCCTTAGTGGAAGAGTCTAGTATAGTTTTAAAAGCAATAGCTTCGTCTCTAATGCCTTTTCCATAAAGCATTGTTTAATCAACAATTTTTTGATGTGTTGTGGGTTCTAGGCCATTAGTAATTCTAATCCCTTGAATTTGACCTTCTTCCCTAGCTTTAGATATAGTTATGCCTAATGTTTCTTCCATAATAATAAAGAGGAATGAAGATAAAGCATCTCCTTGTCTTAGTCCCCTTTAGATGTTGAAATAACCTTCTGGGGTTCCATTAACTAGGATAGATATATTAAGACTCGAGATGCATTCAAATATTAATTTGATCCATTGTCTTGCAAATCCAAAAGATTCCAACACTTTGCAAAGAAATCACTAGTCCACTTTGTCATGTAGGCTTTACTAATGTCCAATTTAATCAGCATGCTGAGATTCCTATTTTTCTGGATGGAATGTATGGCTTCTTGGGCTATTATTACACCATCATAAATAGATCTACCAGGAACAAACCCAGTTTGTTCCTCACTAATGATGTCAGGGGAGACTTTCTGAATTTTGTTAGCCAATGTTTTTCTTAGTATTTTATAGATTGTATTATATAGCGAGATAGTTTTGAAATCATCATTACTTTATTTCTTTTCTTTCTTAGGTATAAGTGTGAGAAAGGTGTTATTTACTTCTGTGAAGAGATTTCTAGAGTTTCTAACCCCCTTCAAGAGCCTCAACCACCTTATCCCCAATAAAATGCCACCATTTATGAAAGATTGTCAGGAATCCATCTAGACCTAGAGCCTTATTTGGATGCATCTACTTTACTACTAGTTCAATTTTTGTTTTAGATAATTTTGCTGTCAGGGCCTTATTTTGTTCCTCTGATATAATTTTTGTGATATTTCTTATTATATACTTTTGATGGATCAAGTTAGACTCATCTTAATTGTTTAGGATATTTTCATAACACTTGATTGATGCCTTTGCAATTTTTTGTGGTTCTTCAATTATGGATTCATTTCTATCTTTTATTTTATTTATACTATTTAGATTTCTATGATGTTTAGTGTTGTTATGGAAAAAAATTGTATTCCTATAGCTTGCATCAAGCCAAGTATCCCTTGAATTTTGATGCTAGAAGATTTGTTCCTTTATTAATATGTCCTTTGAGGCTCTCTAATTCCTCTTCTAATCTTATTTTTGTTTCAAAGATATTGCCAAAGTTTTTTTTTCCAAGAGAGTAGTTTATTTTTAATAGTTTTCATTTTGGATATTATACAAAAAAGCTTTGAACCTGTAATAGTTTTTTCATTCCACCATTGTTCTATTAATTTCAAAATATTTTCATCTTTAAGCCACATTTTCTCAAATTTGAAAGGACATGATTTAGGTTGTGTATCCTTACAGATGTTTAGTTGGATAGTAAAATGGTCAGAGACCGAGTATGGTAAGATCTTTGTTGAAAGATTGTAAGGAACTTTAGCCCAATTGCCTCTCAATAGAAATATGTCAAGATTTTCTAAAATATTATTGAATCCTTTCCTTATGTTATTCCAAGTAAATATGTCTTTCTCTATCTTGATTTAAATTATCTTATTCTTGTTAACTCACTCCTTAAAGTCGGTTTTTGTTGTAGATAATCTTGCTGAACCTCCCAAATTTTCTTTGGGGTCAAGGATGGCATCAAAATTACCTCCTATTATGAAGATTTGGTCTGAAATAGTTTCTATAAATTTTTCTATCTCCTTCCATACTAATCTTTTTTCTATATTTTGAGTAGGACCATAGACGTTAATCAGTGTAAATTAGAGGTTGCTCCTAATACTTTTAACAGTGTCACTCATCTTGTTCTTATTGTTGGTAATTGAGAAGGAGACCACCATGAGATCCCATAATATCAAAGACCCCCAGAGGCCCTTCAATAGGAACATCAACTAAGTCCCAAATACCCATTTTTCTTTGTTAGAGTTCTCGCTTCTTCTTTATTGAGCTTAGTTTCTTGAATTGGTGAGATTTCAGGTTTAGTAACAGTTATGCAGTGTTTAAGAATCTATTGCTTGCTAGGGGAGTTAAGGCCCCTAAAATTCCATGTATTGATCCTCATGCCTCCATGGGAAGAATCTTCCCCTTCCCTTCATTAAATAGTGTGGTGATCTTAGTTTGATCAAAATCCAAATCGTCTTTATTTCTCAATTCAGAGAGGGACTTCCTACCTCTTTTCTTAATATTTTTTGCGCAATCTAGAGTATCCTTACTAAAATATGTTAGTCCAATTCCTAGCCTAGGTTTTTCCTCCTCTGTCTCTCTGCTACCCAATTCAACTATTTCTTCTTCTATCCCTTCTTGTTTCCTCTCCTCTTATTCCAATTCTAATATTTTGGTAATAAGTTGTTCCCTTTCTCTGGAAATTTCTTCCTTATCTATCATGTCTTCTACCATGCTCTCAATGATCTCATCCAAGAATTGATTGCATAGATCTTTTAAATTAATGTTACTATCCTTTTCTGGTTCTTTCCTATTATTTTCAGAACTTGTCTTTGTCTCATTTTGGATTCCTTCTGACCCATTAGTATTAGGTAAGTTGTCCATGCCAAGGTCCATTGTTGAGCCCTCTAGTACCCCTCACTTCTCTAGAATTACTACCCTTAGAGAATCCATGGGGACATAATTATGATTGTCTTATGCTACCAGCTCACCCTCTTCTAACTCCATCCCTTCCCCAACCTTAGACATATCTATAGAGTTGACCCTTAATATTTACTCATAAACTTTGTCAACTGATGATAAGACTTTTTCCAAATCTTCTTGAGTGGGTCTCACATCACTATACTTTTGAGGGATTCCTTTAATTTGGTTTTTGTTATTCCTTTTAGTGATCTTGTTCGATCTTGATCTTACACTAGCCAAAGATGATGTCATACTCGGTGACTAACTTTGTCTAGAGTTGTCCATAATATTTCTCTGATGCAAGTGTGATGAGGGGAGATCCTTCTTCTAATCTTCAATAATAAAACCCCTCATGTTCTCATTAAATCTAATATTAACCTCTAGTAATTGTAGGAGGATTTGTTTCTGATAAGGATCTTTTGTGATTTTATTGATTGTCTTATTATGAATAGGGTCGGGATAAAATGCGGGTGTGATATTATATGTGGAATTTTTTTTCCTTAGATTAATTGGTTTAAGGATTTTCATGTTAATATCCATATTTACTAAGATAATAATATCATAATATGATAATAAATTCTCCTCCAACCCTACAAATTTTCCTAGTTGATTGCCTATTTCCTTAAAATTTTCACTGTTAATCAATTCTATAGGAAGATTGGGCGATCTAATCCATCTACTAACTTTAAAAAATTCAAGATTGCTAGGATCAAAATTAGGGTGTCATTCAATAAATTCAAAATTATGCCCTCTATAATAGAGATTTTTACAAGATAAAAAATTATTTTTATAATTAAGCTTTTAAAGTCAATGAACAAAAACTCCTTAGCCAGGATAGTAATACCTACCTGGCCCTTATAATTGTCTTGAAACCACTCTGCAATTTCATCCAGAGGCAGCCCGTATCCTTTCCATCAATCAAATAAGCCATAAGTTTTGTAATATTCCCACATTCCATCTGTAAAATTATTATTGATGACAACTATTTCCCTTTCCTCTTTATCCACGGGTTGTGGAATATGCAATGGAATTTTTTGATGTATTCCTGGTGGAGGCTCAAGGTTCCTTTTGATTTGAATTGCCTTGTGATTATGACTCCTCCAGGTTTACCTCATTTGTAGTATTATTTTGATGAAACCTTTTTTTCATGCCAGAAATTATTGAAGGGCGGGTTGCGATGAGGAGTTGAATGGTCATCCCTTGAGCTAGGGTTTTTCTAAAACAAGGTAATATCATGAGCTTTTCCTATAGGGGTCAGTTTTAAGAAACCCTCCACATTCTTCTGCAATGGTTGGAATATATTATTGATAGAGGGGTATAGATGATTCACTAATTTTGACTACAAATGACTGGTAGAGGGAGGAGGAGGAGGATTTTTCTTACCCAATGAGATGCTATTAGCACTAGATGCAAAATTCAGGGTCCTAGATGTAATTGGAATAGCCTAGATTCTAGAAACCCTACCATTAGTTTTTCCATCCTCCATTCTGCACAATTCAGTCGCTACCCTCTCTGTCTTCCTAGTTTTCTTGATTTTCGCCATTTTTCATCTTGATTCTATTCGTCTTTGTGGAGGGGGAGCCCAGCCCCATGGCCACTTGTAGGGTTTTGTATATAGTTCGCATACATATTCTCTTATAATTTGGTTATTACTTTTTTATCAAGAAGCATTGTTAATCAAATACAAGCTATTTAATTAATTGAAATCTAAATTTTTCTACAATGTGATTAAATTTAAAATTTTAATTATATAGTTCATATATTTTAAATTCTTCTACTATGTGATTGAATTTAACAATTTAATTATATAGTTCATATCCATATTAGTTAATCTCATTCATAAATTAAATCAATTTAAATACATCTCATTTATAAATCAAATCAAATTAATTACATCTTACTCTCACCCTTTCCACCTCATCCTCTCTTAACCAATTGCAACTTGACCATGATTAGTGACACAACACCCCCTAAGCCTTGGAAAATCCTATAAATACTCCTCACTTTGGAGGTAAAGAGAGCCCAATTAAAATTTGCATTAGAGTAATGGTATTTTTAGTTCTCAATTTCATAGCATAGAATTCATGGTATCTTAGCTTTTCATTGTGCATCCATTGTAGCTTAATCTTGCATCCATTTAGTTCAATTTCATAGCATAATCTTGTATCTTCATCATGAATCTTACATCTTTGTTGTCATAATATCTTGTATTTGGATCATTTTAGTTAAATCTTGTATTTCAAGTTATCATCTAAATAGTCTAAGTGTTGCTAAGAAAAAATATGAAAGATTATTAGGTCCTTGAAAATTACAGGACAATGAGACGGTCTTGAGGAGATTTTCTTGTGTTTTATTGTATTTATATCAACTAGATTTATCTTCTCAAATTAATGTTTCATTGGTATGCTTGAGTCATTATTCTTGCTTATAACTAGGTGAAACTAAGGAATTTCTAGTTAAGGTTGAAAAAATGATGTAAGACCTACATGAAAAGTTTTAAAAAAATCATACAGCTTGGTTTTCTAAGGTTGATTCGATGGAATGATACATTGGAAATGATACTTTAAAGACATATATGATGACTTATTTGGAACAGATTCCTTCAAAGGTAGATGAGGCATAATTTTTAATTCTATAAAATGGTCGGTATCCTTGAAAGAATCTTTGAATGGTACAATCAATTCAAGTTCCACTTCTACTTATGAATTTTCAACAAATTTGCAAGTCAAAAATAATAAGTTACAACAACTTGCACTTGCATCAAATGAACAATGGAGCTTTTGGCAAAGGGTAATAGGATGATCTGGTACTAAGTTCTACTGTTGACCAATCACCAAGGGTCATGACCAAGAATGTAAAGTGTGCAATGTAAACTTGTTAATATGAAAGAGATAATATAGATTACAAATACTTCAATCTTCTATGTAAATTCATTCTTTGGAAAATCAATATAAGTTTATATTATTTTAAAATTCATTTTAATCTTTAAAGGATTATGGGAAATGTTATTTTGGTGGGGTTTTACACAATTAGTTTATAGTTTAATTTCTCATATGTAATGACAACTTTTTATAAAATAAATATCATGACAATTGTCACTGGATATGTTCACTTTCAAATCTAAGTAATGAGAAGTAGAACAAATAAAAATTTATGCTATTATAGAAATATAATTAATAAATATATATGTTTTCACACATAAAATTACATCTACAATTACAAATGGATCTTTTTTTATTCCAAGGCTTCAAGCCCATGAAATTGATTAACATATGTCATTGATCAATGTTATAATTTCCAAGCACTATCTCTACAATATTGCAAAATGTGGACATCCAATGTTAAATGGAATAAAGGTGGTCCAACTTAGAATTCAGAAATCTCAATTTTATAATGTTGTAATCAAATCCTATTGATGAGTGACAAACTCTAAGGTAAAAATTAGTCTTCTAGTGTGAAAATTTCACCAAATCCCCTTTTGTTGTCAAAATGGGAGGAATCTCATCTATTGGACGGTTTTCATATAACCTTGGAAACTTAATTAATGGCTTGTGATAAAAGATATGATTGTGGAGAATGGATCATTTTTCATCAAAATTTCTAATAATTTTTAAAATGGAATTGGGACTATTAGCATCAAAATTTGCATGATTGTCCAATAATTTTATAAATTTAACTTGAGGAGACCAATTTTTTTTGGAAGCATTTCAATTTTATTGTTTCCCTATCATGATATTTTATTTTATTAGCCAATGTTTTAAAATACTCTTAAACTAGTTTAGCATTGTCAAGGATATGGGTTGTCATATGGCCTCAAAAATTTCTAATCAACTTAAATAAAACATTTGTCACCAGTGGTAAAGAATTAGAATGGAGGAGTGACACCACTTTATTATACTTTTAATTCAAATCCATGACTCTTTTCTCTCCATAATTGTTTGACCCCTTCTCAACCGAAGGAGTGACAAGATCTTATTATACTCTTCAATAAAATGAGTTTCTTTTCTCTACATCATCGTTTGACATTTTATCATTCTATTTTCTCATTTTAAGCCCATCTTGCAATCTTTCTACTTCATCCTTGAGGACCTTTATCTCCTAAAGTGAACTTGAAGCATCTAAAACTAGTAGATGGGAAGAATAAGTTGCATAATAAGTTGAAGTAGGATGTGGAGAAGGGAGGAGTGAGAATAGATTACTATGATCTTTAATAAAATCACTAACTCTTTTCTCTACATCATCTTTTGACCTTTTCTCAACCTCTTTTCTCCTTTTGAGCTCATCTTTCAAGCTTGCTACTTCATCCCTGGGGGCCTTTATCTCCTGAAGTGAACTTGAAGTGTCTAATGTTAGTGAATGGGAAGAAGAATTAGCAAAAGAATTTGAAGTGATATGTGGAGAAGGGAGGAGTGAAATCACCTTATTGTACTTGATAAATTTTTCATTATCAACTTTTAACTTACTCAAATCATCTTGAATCTTGTTAACAATTATCTGATAAATCCCTGAATCTTGTTAAAAGTATTGTAAATATGTCATTTGACCTTTTAATAGTCAAGTTACTAGTAAGCTATCCTACACTATTTGTAATTTGGGCCTTCTAAATTTGGTCATCAAGAAATATCAACCACACTAAGTGTTCCATACTAAGAGCTATAACATGACCCAAAATACAAATCCTAAGTCTATTCTTCAGTTGGTGAAGTTGGGAAGTCTAAAGGCTCCCTTCTTATGGTTTCAAATGCAATTGTAAAAGAAATGTCACATCCTTCTAGTAACAAACATTCATTATTCCTTACAATTTTCCTTGCCTCTTCAGGGGTCATCTTTGATATATAAAAATTAACTTCCTCTAAGACTTCGGCTATAAATATATTAGTATCACTATCTTTGAGATTTTCTGATGTCAACCTTTCTTTGAAGATATTGGAAAATTGCTCCCTTTTTTGTAGGACAAAGTCCCTGAACTCTTGGGACTACACAAACTTATCATCAAATATAAATGTATAGCAAGTGAATTCTCTGACTCATCTACTACATATCCTCTTGTTTCAAAGTTTATGATCATTCTATATTAAGGCTTTTCCTCAACCAACAATCTAGAGGACAAGCTAATATTTTTTTCCTTCAAACCGTGTACACCACTTTGTATGTTGGGTCAATCTTTTGCATTTTTTCTTATGTCATCTATAACTTAACCCATATCTCTTCTCCTTTGAACCTCTACATCAGAAGAAGAATTTTTCATTGAGCCCTCACTCTAATCATTCTCATAAACAAAGGCTTCTATTCTGACCCCAACCCTGGTCTAATGAATAAAGTGTTAGGAAATGGTGGTTTGTACACCTTTCATAATAATGCATATAATTATACTATTTTATTGTATTTTGTAAATGTTGCACCTAGGATCACCTAGATGAATGTGAAAAATGTAGAGATTCCTTGGGAATATTCTTAGGACCACTTGATGAATTATATTGTAACATTGTAATATTATTTGATTTAATTATTTAATATTGGGAAATAATTAAATAAGGTACCCAGTATTGGATGTGGGGTCAAGGGGCTAGGTAGCACATGGTTTTAGAAAATGATTTATGTGAAACCACTTAGTAGTTTTGTGGGAGCTTGTTTCTATAAAAGTAACCACAAGGGTAGTTGTTGAGGTAGGCTAGGTTGCTATTTGTGGAAGTTGGATGCATGGGATGGGATGTGTATTTGCTTATTTGTTCACATGGAATGCTTGTTTATGGTTGGGGATTTGAATGCCTTCATGGATGTATTGCAATGTTTCTTTGTTGAATAATACATGGATGATGGATGCTTTTGGAGCATGGTTTTTTCCCTTATTATAGTTTTCCCAAGATATAAGATATATCTTGTGTCACATTTTTGTGGGTATGTTGTTGTTTTTCTTACATGTGGATTTTGATTACTTATTTGTTATCTCATTTTATGGGTTATATGGAAATTGTAATAGAGATAATTGAAAGTTTCCTTACATAAAGTGTTTAGGATCACATTTACTAAATTTTTCAAAATTCATCTGATATAGCAGTAACTTGGAATATACCAAGTTGAATCCTTCTTCTCCTACGATCTCAAAAATAGAGAAATATAGTTTTTTGGAAGAAGGGGTCCTTTGATTTTCTTAAATGAGAATTGTCAAACTAATTCAACTACCAAATGATTTTTCAAAAATTAATTCTACCTCACACATCTCTAGGAAAAACATGTGGTTTAACTCGTTCACCCTAAACTCTGATGATCATGTAGCTAGAGTAGAAAAATTAGTCTCCCCAACTATTCATTACTCTTAGTTTGGGAACTTTCTAAAGGGGAATCAAAAGTATCCTCACCCTATAAATTTGGGCAGTGTGTCAGCGTCCCCTCACGGGATTTGTGACATGGTTTAGCTACCTCATGTGGATTCTATAAGTCTAGTGGTTGTATCAGGCATTGATAGGTTGATCTTTTGGTGCAACGGAAACCACTACTTATAACAAGTGGTATCAAAGCTTGGTCACAAGTTCAAATATCCTACGTGAGTTACGTGGGTCTGCGGCGAGTGACGTTGGGGGAATTTTTCCAATGTGTCAGTGTCTCTCGCAGGATTTTTGATATGGTTTAACCACCTCCTATGGGTTCTATAATTATAGTGGTTGTATTGTACATTCATAAGTCTATATTTTGGTGCAACGAAAACCACTAATTTTGACAGTAAAATAATCTCCAATTGATAGTGCAACCAAAATTTTGCATCACAATTTTGACAAATAATTCCTCGAGCATGACATAATTGGAATTATCACAATGCATGTCCCATAAATAAATCCATTCTTGAATATGAAAACTCTAATTCTTCTCATCCACCTTTCTTAAATTTAGCTTTGGGCCCCTTGGGCAAGAACAAACCTTACATCCACCATTCAAAAGGATATGTCACAATAAAGAGTCCTGCCTAACAACAAGGCTATGCTACTTGATATCCACAAAATATTTATGAGGAAAATGCAAATAAGGTCTTGGTATATGTGTTTTGAATTTAAGTGGCCAAAAACATTAGATGCATAAGAATCTTGTATTGTACTTCGATTCCCAACACTTAGCAAACTGCAAAGTAAGTGTTTATGATATAATTCTTGAAAAAAATATAATCAAAGGGATCAACATTTAGCTTCCATAATGCAATAAGATTCTTTCCTTCTTGTCCCTTCTATCAAATGGAAGTCATTTTACCTTGAAGCTACATTTTTCCATTTCGTATTCCCTCTGTAGAGATTGAAAATCAATGGGCATATGGACATTATGCACCTCTTAACATCATTTCTTCTTGAATTTTCACCCATCGTATTTAAACTTTAGGGTCTATAAGAAATGTGGAAACTACACTTCCAAAGAGAATTGAATATTCAAAATTTATTTTATCACAATCAAAGTACTTCTTTTCAACAACTAATCCATACAGCATTGAGAAGCCTGTAAAATAAATAATGGGAAGCCTTAAAATTAAATTTAGATGTACCTGATTCACCCTAAGAAAAGTCATAGTCCTAACCCTTGCAATTTTATTAGTTGTTTTCACTACATAAATTACACATTCATCAACTATCGCTCTTCTTAGCTATTCAATTATTTAAAATGCATGCAATAATAAACTGACTGTGTGGTTGATCGAGGAGTATCAGCAAAAACTATCATTAAGGCCTATATGTGCAAAATTAGCATAAAAATAGCCCTTCCCCGTAGTTTTGAACTTGGGCCATTGATTTTCATTGGTCATGAAGCATGACAAAACTAGATTAATATATTAATAATATTTAATAGAACTATTTGATTGTTGATAAGATGATCAATTGTGGGCACAAAGATACATGGAAAGCTCTCACTTTGTCACATTTTAGTGGTAGGATTGTCTTGAATAACATTTGATAGACTCAAGCAATGTGATCTAATAACATGAAACCACCTAACATTAATTTGCATGATCACATATTGGTAGTAGGACCTACCATTTGTAACCAATTTAATAATTTAATTGTTGATAAGATAGTTTATTAATCCCACAAAGGTACATGGAAAGCTCTAGTTTCATCACATTTCAGTGGTCGACATTCTTGTAGAAAATGTGATAGACATAAGCAATTTGATATATTAACATAAATCTCCAATGGGATATAATCACATAAGCCACCTAGCATTATTTTGCATGATCGCATATGGGTAGTAGGAGCCACTGTTTGAAGAACAAATTAATAATTTAATTGTTGATAAGACAATTTATCAATCCCACAAAGGTACATGGAAAGCTCTAGCTTCATCATATTTTGGTGGTAGGCATGTCTTGTAGAACATGTGATAGACTTGAGCAATGTGATCTAATAGCATAAACCACCAATGTGATATAATCACATAAGCCACCTAGCATTATTTTGTATTATTGCATATTGGTAGTAGGACCCACCATTTGAATATTAGATTAATAATTTAATTATTGATAAGACAATCCATTGGTCTCACAAAGGTACATGGAAATCTCTCTCTTTTACACATTTTACCAGTAGGCCCATCTTGCAGGACATGTTTGATGTGATAGAACAAGCCCAAAATTTTAAAAAGATTATTAATATTTCATAGACTGGATAAATAATTTAATTTTTGATCAGATGGTCCATTGGTCCCACAAATTTACATGGCAAGCTCTCATTTCATTGTATTTTTGTGGTAGGCCCATCTTGCAGAATATATGATAGACTTAAGCAATGTGATCTAATAACACAAGAAACATTGTATACATGGCATGATCATGCAACTCCATGGCTCTGACAAAACTAACAAATTTGGATGATGCAGAGCTATTGGAGTTGTTAATCTTTCTTACAACACAAGGGAAAATAAATCCCACAAACTAAAAAATATATAGTTCGAGACCCTGAGAAATAGAGACTATTAAGAGATAGAGAGGGAGAAATATTATCCATAATTTTCATTCGTACCCATGACCTACTATAATCATCCATAAATGAGACATAATATGTGGATTTTACAATTGAAGGAACATCTATAGGACCAAACACATTAGAATGAATGAGATTCAACACACCATAAGATTAATGAGAACTCAAGTAAAATTAAACATGGTTTTATTTTCCATAAATCCAATGCTCACATAAATCAAAATTAATATTATAATCATTCAAACATTCAACAAGGTTTTTTATATTTCAAGGCACTTAGACCCTTTCCTGTAATGTGGCCAAGTCTTTGGTTCCATAGCATAGTCTTATTTGTAGGTATCTTTGATTCAAAAGAGAAAACACCCTTATGTACCCAAAATATATGACCATCTGCTAAAGGTGAAACCCTCACCTTTTCAAACAAAGTATTCATGGATTTTATTTTCGTAGAAATACTATTATGCTCAATAGTGTACGTATCAAAGCTTATACAATGTGTCAGGTCTAACACCTCTAGCAATCACCATAGCACAAGTCTCACTATTTTGCATCCTACACCAAAACGCTACCTACATACTCACATCTATTAGTTTTCTCACAAATAACAAGTTTCATTTTAGTCCATGGATATGCAATACAACATTAATCCTTATTCTACAATCAAGAAACCTATCTCTAACTTTACTGCAATAAAAAATATCCAACTGATAATCATCACCCAAGTACACCTTACTTCCATCAAAATTTTCATATTCAGAAAACCAATCCCTATTAGAGGTCATATGAAAAAATGCACCCAAGTCAACTAACCATGCATCATTATGTTTATGAGTATCCAAAGCTACATTGAATGGCTCACCATCTTTCCTCTCAAACTCAAGAATCATAATCAAATTTCTTCTTTTTCTTCTTTTCTTCTTTGCAATCCTTACGGATGTGCATAGACTTACTGTAATTCTACTAAATATCTTGGGATTTTCTAGGATATTTGGATCTCCCCTTAGATTTGGATTTATTATGAGTTTCATTATTCTTACATTTTTATTTATCTTTATGTCTTTCGTGAACACTTAGGGACTCATTGGAATAAATGGATACCTTCCTCCTCATCCCTTCAATAAGAAAACAACCCCACTACATATTCAGTCTTTAAAATAATAGAAGTATTTTCGATGGCCACAAGATAATCCCATGAATCGGGGAAAGAACAAAGCAAGATTTGAGATTTTTCCTCCTCGTCCATCTTGACACCAATAGATCATGTCAATTGAGCCACCAGCATATTAATGCTTTCAAGTGGTTTGTAATTTTTTTCATTCTCAAAAAAATATATTTTCTTCCTCGAGAATATCTTTTTCACAAAATATTTGGCTTGATACATCTCACCGAATTTCTCCCATAGCTTCTTTGCAAAGGACTCTTCATTGGCATTGATTAAAAAAGAGTTTTCCAAGAAAAATCTAATAAGACTATTGTCCTTATGATCCACAACATCATATTGATCAGATGTAATATAATCTATAGGTATTAAAACATTCTCATCAATAACATCCCACAAATCTCAATCTATTAACAGATCCCCCATTTTTCAACTTCCACATATCAAAATTATATTCAAAAAAAACCTTCACCTCTATTCTCCCTAACGAACTTGTCATCTAAATTTTTTTGCAAGAAGATCACAAAGCATATTGTACACAAGATCCCACTTAGATCTAGATTATATCAAAAAATCTAACATCCCACAACTAAAACCAAAGGTATTGTAAGGAAATTAAGATAGTCAAACAACTTCCTACACTAACCTCGAGATGAGAGTTATGCAAGAAATTTTTGTACCTTTGCAATTTCTA
Source organism: Thuja plicata (assembly GCA_018584345.1). Lineage (NCBI taxonomy): Eukaryota > Viridiplantae > Streptophyta > Pinopsida > Cupressales > Cupressaceae > Thuja > Thuja plicata. Next base: position 2,144,333 of record MU225852.1, on the reverse strand, counting down.
CCAAAAATTGACATAAATAAAATATAAACATCATGCATACCACAACACAATGATTTATGCAAGGAAAACCCTTTCTAGAGAAAAACCCCACACTCCAAAAATGCTTCATATATTATTCAAAAAAGAAAAAACAAATACAATATACTTTGTAAAACAAGCTTCTCATAAGAGTATCACCAACCAAAGAGATAAAGGTAACTCAAAAACTATAAGACTCTTACACAAAACCTTCATCTCACACACCCAATATATAGGAAATACAATACATGAAACCATCAAACAGTATTTCCAAAATATGGGATAAAACCACCCAAAAAGTGGCAACCATCTTATCTCCAATCCAAGATACCCTATGATGTAGGTGTCTAGTTGATGAATCTTTTAAAGCACTAGATAGCTCATGATGAGTTCTATCGAGATATAAATTGCTATGCCAATTATATATTCTTTCGAATCATTTCAAAGCCTCTATGGCCTTCAAATTTTGACTTCAAAACATTCCCTTTCAAGTTATAAAAACAAAAACTTTAATATCTTCAAATCTAGACATGATCTTGCAATGAAAAATTTATCAGCATGCTTGTCTAGCCAGTTCAAACCTTTGGGGAAAATTTCAGACCACTCTATGCTCAAATGTAAACTTACTATAAATAGTGACCGTATGTAAATGCAATGTTAAAACATCATTTTCTTAACACTTAGATATATACTTTCATGATATATTCATCTCAATTTTATATTTGAAACTCTTTACATGACAAATTCTTTATTTATTTATATTGTTACATCTTTTTCTATTATCTTAATTGTAAAATGTCTTTTACTTAACCTACCCATACTTGGCAACCACATTAGCATTTTATTTAACATTTGATACATCATTGATATTTCTATTTTCTCAATATGAAAGTAGACATATTTATTTAATTTGTTTTCCTCTCTTGATATCATTATCCCCCTCCCTCTCTCTCTCCCCTTCTCTCTTTACCTTTCTCTCTCTCTCTCTCATTCTCTTCCCCCTCTATCTTTTCCACTTCATATCTATCTTTAAATATTTTTCCATCTTTCTAAATCTATATCTCCCTTATATATGTCATCCTACCTCTCTATTTAACTCCCTCCCTCTCCCTTTTTCTATCTACGCATTTATTCCTCTCCCTCTTTATCTCCATGTCTCCCTAACTCATACACACATAGTCCCTATTTCTCCCTCTCTATCTCTATTTATCAAACCTCCCTAGTCATTTCTTGTGTGAAGCTTATTCAAATGAATTTCATTTAACCAACATTTACTAAGAACCAATTTGAGAGTCTAAAAGATTTTATCAATGGATAAAAATTTAACCAACCTAGTTACTAGTTAGAGATTCCTATAGAATTTTGATGGCAACCCATGTGATTTAGAAAATCTTCCATTTTACATTTTATTTTACCCTTCTTAATGAAAGAAAATGATTCTTGTAAGATTTTTTTATGGAGATAACCACACAAGATATAGAGTTGTAATGGAAAGCACAATAACAAGAGAATCAATTTGACAAGAATAAATTGTATTCTCACAAAGAATGAAATAGATTGGCTAATAGTAAATAGGATACCTCTTGGTTAAATAGACCAAGGTAAGACATAACCAGGCATAAGATTATGGCAAGTGTCTTAATATGATGACATGATGCATAGAGTGACAATTTATCACCCACCTAAGGTGGAAAAAAGGTGTGTGCCACACATTCAATAAAGGTGGATCACCCTCCAAGATGGAAAGGTGCTTGTGCAACACATCCACTAAAGGTGGAAAAGTGATATGTGCACCAATAGTGGAAGTACTGTTGTGATTGATGAACATCAAGTTCTAGATGAACATCAATCTACCCAAGAACACCTGCATGCATAGCTATTACAAACAGAATGAAACAGACAGAAGAGAGAAGGATCCAGAAAGCTATGGCGGCCGATAGGCCAGAGACTGCAAACCCATTGTG
>MU225852.1:2130236-2140432 GCA_018584345.1 Thuja plicata | reverse complement strand
AAAATGGACAAACCTTATATGGTTTCTGGGGTTTTTGGGCCTTTTGGACGCAATGGTGGTGTCCGTTTGGGCCCAAAGTGCCTCCAAAAATAGAGACCCCCCAGAATCACTAAGAGAAGCCGAAAAAAGCTTCTGAAACCCTCAAACCCTCGAAGCTTCAATAAACTACGAACAGCCGGCAGCAAGATGGCTCTGATACCATGTTGTGATTGATGAACATCAATCTACCCAAGAACACCTGCATGCATAGCTATTACAAACAGAATGAAACAGACAGAAGAGAGAAGGATCCAGAAAGCTATGGCGGCCGATAGGCCAGAGACTGCAAACCCATTGTGAAAGAAATTATCTTCTATTAACACAATGATGAAAATAATACAATCTCCTTATGAAATGAAAGTCGGTCAATCCTTATAAAGGATATCAAAACCCTAAAAGGGAAACAACTCAGAAAAGGAAACTTTCCTAAGTCTAACTTAAGCACAAAAGAGTAATTACTAAATTACTCTAACAAGTACCACTTAAGGTGGAAAAGTGATAATGTGATATCAATACCTAAAGTGGAAATATGTGTATGTGGTCCCAAAGTAAACACAGCAACAACACATCTTAAGTGAAACTTTGGGAAAATGTATCCATACAATGCAAATGGGTCCTAGCTACTAGGCCATGTTAGGTACCTATGTACAAATGCAATACAATATCTCACAATTGGAGAAAAGGAGAACCCAGTGGAAAAAAAAATCCTCCCCACAAGAAAGATGAAAATACAAAATACTCTCAAAGAAGAATAAGAAAGACAAACCCCCATCTAAGGAAATAGTCTCCCCCACCCCTACCATAAGACAGATTTGGGAAGTAAACTAACCCCCCCTAAAGAAATGTCATGCACCCCTAACAAATCTCGCAACTGATGATAGTTCCTCTTAGTGAAGGGTTTGGTGAAGATATATGCAACTTGATTTGCTATAGGAAAATACCACAAATCAATGACCTTCTCCTGAATCAACTCCCTAATGTAGTACACACGAATCTCAATGTGGTTGGTTCTTTGTTAGTTAATCGACTACTTGGAGATCTTGATGGAACTTGATTGTCACAATGAAGGATTTTAGTTCACGAAATGGTGATGCTAAACTCGGTAGAATATTTTAAAGCCAAATCATCTCAATAAAAGCATTAAAACCCCCCTCAATACTTTCCCTCAATCAGATAGAGAGCAATAGCATGATGATCCTTATTCTGCCAACAAATAGAGTCAGCACCAAGATGAAAGCTATAGTAGGAGGTGAACTTACGATCATCAAGATAATATAAATCTATATATCCAACTAAGTCAAGTCATGTACTTACTACATAGTGAATCCCATAATGATGTGTGCCCTGGATGTAATTCAAGATGTGTTTAGTAGCTTTCCAATGAAGCTCATGTCTTTCCTACATAAAGTATGAAACCAAGCCAACCGGTAAGGAAATATTAAGTTTTGCGTAATCTGAGTAGATGAGGCTTCCAATAAGCTACTGATACAAGGTGGCATCAATAATTCGAGTGAAACACTTAGCCTCAATCTTCACTTCTAAAAGAAAGGGGATCAGGGCACATTTGCAATCAGCCATGTGAAACCAAGCAAGAAGGTTGAACATACTTTGGGTGAGAAAGAGTGATTATAGAATACTAAATGATATCAATCCCATGAAATTAATGCAAATGACCCAATTCATTTATAGACAACCTATCATGCAAAGAAGATTGGACACTGCCAATGATGGATTAAGCACTTCATATGATGATCAAATCATCAACATAGAGTACAAGAAGAAAATGTGAGTCATCATGTCACAAAATGTAGTCATTTGAATCTAAATGACACCTAGCCAATCCTGATGAGAGAAGAAAGGATTCTATCTTGGCATACCAAGCCTGAGGGCCTACTTGAGGCCATAAATAGACTTCCTTGATCTACAAACCAAAGAAGACTCCTAAATGAATCCATGTAGTTGTTCCATGTAAATATACTTGTTAGAACTATAAAAAATTTCGTGGGTCCAAGCTCTTTATCATGTTTTGTCAATTGTTTAGGCCTGGTTTTAAGCCCTTTTCTTCATTAGTTATATGCCTGTCTTTTTTTATCTTAAAACCCTAAACCCTTTGACATGTTATAAAACATCATTACCTTTTTCTTGGTCTCACTTAAATCACTTAATTCCATGGGTTTAATTTGTCTTTGGCAATGCCATCTATTTTCCCTAAGTCCTAGCGGGGTTCCCTTTAATTTTTCCTAGAGTTCTATAGTGCCCACAAGCTTTTATTTCTCCTAGGCGTCATGCAGGTTCATCTTCATCCAACGGCGGGTGTAAAGCCTCAAATGCAAGATGTGGTTTGTTTAATCATCGAGGCATCACTCTATGGTGCCACCTGTCTGTCCTAAGATCATGAGGTTAGCATCTTCAAAATCATGTAGCGACAGGTTCGTGAATCGTCAGATTCTTTTCATCTAACGGTTGTCGCTATCCCTCAAAGTGGAAGATGTTCTCAGTTTAATCATCAAGGCAACATGACCAAGCACCACATGGAAGGTGGTCAGGCTTATAGAAGTGTTAAAGGATAGATAGATCAGAGTTGATCCTACGTTCGGTGTAAATCATTAAAGAAAAGTTGATCGGTGGTTACTGATTGAGTCATTGCGACTATTTGACGTGTGGCATCCTGTGATCGTGGGTCTGAGTTGTGACAAAGGGTTAAAGTTATGACAGATCTCAGAAGATCTAACGGCTCATGCTATCCCTTAAAGTAAATTTGATCATAGGTTAGTCTTCAAGGCATTGTGATGGGCTAACACATGGAGATGGTGGGTCAGAGATGGACTTAAATGAAAACAACACAACCATCAGATCAATTTTCAATCAACGGAAGGTGTAATGCTTGGCTGCAAAGTTGATTGGTGGTTACTGATCAATGCATTGCAACCATCTACCGTGTATCCTTCCTGGAGATGAAGGTAAAGTTAATCTACTATCATATCAAAGTTGATCATGCGGTGGGTGTTAAACCATCGGTGTCCAAATATTATCATTGGCTCGTGGGTTATAGAAAAAGAAATCTATGGTCATGTTTCAAAGTTACATAAAGGTTCAATCTCGATCACCGATGGTTTTTTCCATGCCACCTATGACTGTTGCATCAGATATTTAAATTTTAAATTGTTTTCTTCAGGGTTTAAAAGCGGTGGAATGTGTCTTTACTGCAAGAGATAAAAAATGATTTTCTAGGTCATTTTTATGCGGTTATGAGATGTTGTTGGGATGTAAATATGATGGCTCAAAGTGCATTTATGATGAGAAATTATATCTTAGGGTTCTGATTAGATATGTAAGACTTTTATTAACCCTAAGGGACTATTTTTCAGTTTTCCAAGATAAATGGTGACTACAAATCAGATTGCACTGGATAAATGAAGATAAAGTTATTACTTGTTGATGACAAAGTTTCTTTGTTGTTGAAATGATTTATTTCCCTCTTTCATGTAATTTTTTAAATTGTTTAACCCTAACCCTAAACGATCAGAAGCTTGTTGCAGTCCTTGATTTATAAAAAGACTTCCAAGATCATTTAGAGGGGCTAGAAAACTTGGGGAAGTAATAGTAAGCATTAAGTTGCATACCTTTTCCAGTGAGAGTATAGAAGATTGTTTAGGCTGAAGTTGCATACTTTTTCCAGTGAGAGTAAAGAAGATTGTTTAGGCTATATTTAGAATAGAAGGGTCATGTTTTTTGCATTTATTGAATAGGTGTATGTTTTGAAATAGATTGAAACATGAACATGATTCCTTATACTTAATACAATATTCTAGATTCAGGTCTCTCCTTGGTGCTTATCTCTTGAATTGTGAATTTTTTGATTCATTACATGGAGTTTTTATGTGTATATGTCATTAGTCTTTAGCTTTGATCTAAGATCAAATTGAATAATGCTTTCGATATGACATAGGTTAATTTGGTTTTTTTACATAAGGATCCTATAAGAAGTGTTTGATCTAGGTTATCTGTATTTATGGCTTTGAATCTTTGACAGTAGTTAGTTCCTTGTGTTCTGCATTTGTAGTAGACTATGTTGCCTAATGGATAAAACACTGATCAGAAACTAGTATATTCTACACTCATATATTTCTAGTTGGATTTGACTATATTCTATCCCTTTTAAACATCAAAATGATTCCCAAGTTCTTTACATTTTGTGGTTGTTGGTTGTTGTCCTGCATGGTAATGGAGAGTCAATGAATGTGTGGTTAACATTTAGTATTTTCTTACCATTATTTTTTGTTTAAACCTAGAGTGTTAGAATGATTTAGAATTAAAAAAAGGGGGGTGAATCAGTTATCCTAGGTCCAGATGTACCAATTGAACTTTCAAACACTTCAACCAACTCAGATCCACTCAGTAATCGACTTGGTCTCTATAGCATATAATCAATAATATAAACTTGTAATTTATTGTCCTAATGTAACCAACTTGCAAAATATAAGACTTAACAGTATAAAACATCAAATAAAATTTACACAAGTATGACATTGGGATTTAACATGGAAACCTAATATGGGAAAAACCACCAGTAACATGCTACCAATTTTTCACCCTTTTGAAGTGAGCTCTATGAAAATCCAACCCGGTTAAAGGTTACAATACACACTATTAAATGTGACCCAGTTAAAGGATTTAATCACCCTATTAAAAGTGAGCATTGTTAGAGGGCTTAGACCATTCCATTAGAATCTCACCTTGATTAAAGGATTTAACAATATGATTGTTAGGTCAACCTTGTTTAAAAGGATTTTGCAACTGATATAATGGTTAGAAAGTAACAGCCAATTGTTATCTAAATCATACAACTCACTTTGCAAATATAGATCCAATTATAGCTAAAATGCTAATTCACTAACTGGCCTCCATTGTCATTTCTATCATTCAAATATGCTCGAAAATCCTTCAAGCAATCACCACTATGCAGTCTTGTACTACTCTCTTCAGCCTTCTCTTCCTTCTTCTTAGATTTTTCCAATCAATTGAATTAACCTCATACCACACACACATAACCTAAAATTAGTTTAATCTTATACCTCTCTGATCAGGTAGCTTGATCCATTGTCTCTTAATCATCACCGTAGATCTTAGGGTTAGGTCAGATCCAACGAATCCTTCCAACATTTCATTTCTATCTACATTGTAGAATACATCCTAAAACTCCTTCTTGAATCCATACATAAAAATAGTTAAACATATATTAAATGCTCATTCAATTCTCCACAACAATCATCCTTATCTTAAATACACTTCATATATCCCAAGAAAATTAACTATGTCGGTTGGGATCTCGAATCTCTCTCAAACTGTCAAAATACTGACACTCAGTCAATATTGTGTTCTTTTGCTTAGTCGTTGCTAGATAACTCGGTAATTCACTGACACTCCATACTAATGCTCGGTCGACACTAAATGTGCTCGGCATGTACTAGCGCTCAGTCGACACTTGCATCACTCGGCACAAACTTAAGTTCCTTAATATTCTGCTCTGTAAATCAGTCAAGACTAATCTTTTAGTCATCCAAACTTCACTTAAACTTTAAGATAAACAATATATTACCTTGTCAAGGTGCGATCTCATCAAGTACCCATTGTAGTTTCACATAACTCAACCATTTCACCAAGTCTTGTTGTTATCTCTTGTTTTCAAATCTTCTTCATCAATCAATTGATATGGCACTTTACAAGATAGAAACTATCTTACCAGTTAAGGTTTGACATCAATGGCAATATAACAATTGTTTCAATTGTAGTTTCCAACAATCTCCCTCTTTGGCATTGATGGAAAACACATGCAAACAAACAACATATGCAAGGTTTCCAAATAATCCAAAAATTATTTTTTATAAACATATTTTCATTATTGTCCTTAGCTTCATTTTGATTCTCTCTAATACAAATATTTTCTCCCTCTTGGATAGATTTCTCTTTGTAGCTTATCTCTCTCTGTATAATTCTCTCTCTTTGTCATATCTCCCTTTGTAATTCTCCCTTATTATTTCCTTACTGATATCTCTTATTGTATATCTCCCTCATTGACAAAAATACCAAAGACATACAACTTCATTATGTAGATATCTCTGTGTCAGGTTTCTGAATTCTATGCTCCCTCTGTCATCTTGCTTATGACTGATCAACATCTTTTGCTTAACACTTCATAGCTTCAGGCAACTCCTAAAGTGTGACCACCTTTTGCATCAATCTGTCAGATATTCTATGTAATACATTTGATGCAACCACTCCATATGATCTCAGGTAGCCTCAGATAGGGGAATCACACCTAATTTGTCTCTTAAATACTCATGAGAATCCTTAGTAAATATATCTGCCAACTCTTCCTTTGTATTAACATATTCAAGTCTTACTTATTTTTCTTGTACCATCTCTCTCAAGTAATGATCCTTGATAGCAATATGCTTGGTCTTTGTATGAATCACAGGGTTCTTTAAAATATTAATAACACTAGTTTTATGACAAAAAATAACAACTAGTTATGTGATCTCTTCTTTCATACCTTTCAAAAATTGCTTGATCCACACTATGTTTGAACAATTACTGTTGATGTGACATATTCAGCCTCTGTTGTAGATTGATAAATGTAGTTCTATTTCTTTCTTTTCCAAGAGACTAATCTCTTTCCTAAAAAGAATGCACCTCCACTTCTGCTCTCTCTGTCATAAACATTACCTTCCCAATCCGCATCTATGTAAACTTTCAGTTCAAACTTCTCATTCTTCTTGTAATATAATCCATAATCCTTTGTTCCCTTCAAATATCTCAGAATCCTTTTCACTGCCATCAGGTGACTATCTTTAGTATTTTTAGGAAATCTTCCAACAATCCCAATTGCTAATGCAATATCTGGTCTATTGTGGACAACATATTGTATTTTTCCAATCATTGATCTATACAGGGTTTGATTCACTTTAGTTGTCTCATCAGTCTTTGATAGTTTATGTCTAGTAGACACAGGTGTACTTACAGGTTTGGAGTCCTCCATGCTAAAAAAATTTAGTATCTCCTTGATACACTTAGATTGTGTAATGTAGATACCTTTCTTCATTTGATATACTTGCAAACCAACAAATAATTTGATGTCTCCAAACATAGACATCTCAAATTTAGTTTGCATCTCTTTTACAAATAATTGGCATAGAACATCTTGTCAACCAAATATGATATCATCAATGAATATTTCAGCTAACAATATCCCTTTACCTTTCTTAGACTTTAAGTACAAATTACTATTGTCATTTGTCCTTGTAAATCCAATCTTGACTAAGTAATTGTCTAATCTCTCATACCATTTTCTAGGGGCTTGCTTCAATCCATACAATGCTTTATGTATCTTGCAAACCATATTCTTCTTGTTGAATACAATTATTCAATTATGTATTCTTATTGATGTTACACACGTATATACACTTATGTAGTGATGTTACACAAATGTCTACATTCAAACTGAGCACAGTTGGTGAATGGAAAGATTTTTTAGTGTTGATCGAGATCAGTCGGGTATTGAAGATGTTCAGTGTTTACCGAGTCACTTGGGAAATTCAGTCGTGGTCAGGCATTAAAGAAACTCAGTATTAACTGAGTTGATTATTCAGTGTCAGCCGACTAACAGTGATTTACATTCTATAATTAATTGGTTATATGAGGCCGACTGAATTTTGATTGATTACTTATTTAGAAGTATATTCAAGCCGACTTGACAGGGCCTATCATATATATGAAAGGTCAAGTTTGGATTGAATGCAAGAGTGTGTAAAAAGTTGAAGATAAGCAGAAGTGTGGAATTCTGTAATATGAAGAGTGAAGGAAAAATCAGATGGGATTATGATTGAGTATAGAACACTCGGAGCTTCAATAGAATATTTGATCACCAAGGATCCAATTATAATCATAATAGAGATCTGAATCAGCAAAGACAGTTGCTTACACATACAGGTCAATTCATTGTTACTTTCTAACAATTGTAGCAGTGATCTCAAATCTCTTAACAAAGTAGACTTAACAGTCTTTTTGTAAATCCTCTCACAAGATATAATTTCTATGTTGAAGTGCTAAAGACCTCTAACAAATCCACTCACAGGGTGATTTAAATCCTCTAACAGGGTCACACCTAACAGTGTATTTTTGTAACCTTTAACAGGGTTGGCTCCTAATAGGGCTCACTTCAGAAGAGTGAAAAATAGTAACTAGTTACATTGGTGGTTTTTCCCATATTGGGTTTCCACATTAAATCTTGGTGTCACCTGTGTATATGTTATTTGTTTCATGCTTTATGTTTCTGCATTTAATCACTAAAGTATAATTGCATTGGATATCATAAAGATTGCTTTAACACTCGAGTTACAGAAGAATATCTTAATTAACTGAGTAACAGTGTTATATTGTTTAAGACATCTAAGGGACAAGGGATTTGTTTTGGAATAACTGATTCACCGCTCCCCTCTCAGTTACTTATCTCATTTCCAACACTTCATTCTTGAATCAACAAATCCTTCATCTTATTCAATGTATGCCTCTTCTTCTAGCATTCCATTCAGAAATTTTGATTTGACATCTATTTGATATACTTTGAATCCTTTGTAAGCTTCATAAGCCAGTAGAGTTCTAAATCCTTCCAATCTTGAGACTAGGGAAATTGTCTCACCATAGTCAATGCCTTCTTAATGTGCATAACCTTTACATACCAGTCTGGCCCTATTTCTTATAACTTCTCCATGTTCATTCAACTTATTTCTAAATACCAACTTTGTTCCAATAACATTCTTGTCCTTTGGTCTAGGTGCTAGTGTCTAGGTTTTCTTCTTCTCAATTTGTTCAATCTCTTCATTCATGGCATGTATCCAATCTTCATTACCTAAAGCATCTTTCACTGATTTGGCTCAAATTCACACAATAAACATGTCTGATTTTTCAATTTTCTTCTTGTCATGACCTCTTAATCTTTATCTCTGATAATTTGATCTCATTTATGAGGTCTTATTACATACTTTACTAGTGTAGGCTCTAGTCTTCTTTTATCTTTTTTTTCATCCTTAGATTCATCATCAAAATTGATTTTAGGTTCATTTTGTGTCTCTATTTCATTCTCAGATTTCTCGTTAGTTTCCTCCTTATGATCGTCAACATATTTCTATAACTCGACATTTTCTTGATGTTGCTCGGCAGCATCATTCTGTTGTTCGACGGCTTCTTTTTCTGGTTCAGGCACACTGTTGAGATCTCCTTCATTCATGTAAACAAAAGATCTATAAAATTTAGGTTCTTTCTTGCATTCCACTTCATTCATTTCTGCATATTCATCAATTCCAATATTTTCACTTTCCACAACTTTGTTAGTGTTAGAATTCAAACACTTATACGCTTTTCTCTTAGTGGAATAACCTAGGAATATGCCTTCATCACTCTTAGCATCAAGTTTTCCATCTCTATTGTCCTTTAGTATATAACATTTGATCCCAAAAACTTTAAAATATTTTACATTAGGTGCATAATCATACCATAACTCATAAGGTGTAATATCAGTACATTTCTTGACTTTTACTCAATTCAAGGTATAGACTGTTGTACTTACCGCCTCTCTCCAGTACTTTTGTGCAACATTATTTTCTATCATCGGTGTTCTAGCACAATCCATTATTGATCTATTCCTTCTCTCAGTTATGTCATTCTATGGGGGAGTCCTTGGAGCAAACATTTGTCTTTTAATTCCTCTATCATTGCAGAATATATTAAACTCATTAGATATAAACTCTCCTCCTCTGTCAAATCTCAGACATCTCAAGTTCTTACCTGTCTCTTTTTCAAATTTTGCCAAATACCACTTAAACAACTAAAAAGCATCATATTTTTCTTTGAGAAACATTATTGTCATCATTCTAGAGTGATCATCAACAAAATGTATGAAATATTTATCACCTTGGTAGCTTTTGGTGCAGGAGCACCTAGGTAGGATAGTGTGAGACCTAGGGCTTCTTTATTATTTTGGCTTGTAGTGATGCTAGCCACATCACTAGTTCAATAAGAGGAACCATTTGGTCCTTTGGTGTGTTTAGGAAAGTTGGAAAGGCCCAAAATGGCCAAGTTGCTAGAAGTTGCTATTTGTT